>JAGDQP010007290.1:0-39609 GCA_022664845.1 Lepisma saccharinum
ATATAAGGTAAAAAGGTAACGCTCGATAAGCCTGATAAGAGTACTATTGATGATGGAGGATAGCAGTACGCATTTTCCGAGCAGTCCTCATGACACCACTCCGCACAATTCCCGCAAAGAACCCAGTCATTGTCAAACGTCTCCCCATAGCCTCGGAAACATCCATGGTGTTCATTTGTTGAACTAGAAAGTTGAGGGTACAGAACTGTACTGTTCTACGATGATAATCGTTTATTTGTTAGAATCTCTGATTTGTTGGAAATCCCTTTTAACCCATGTCTTACTTTCACTAGTTCTGCGCGAACTCTTGACCCTTGGTTCACTTTTACTCCACTGTCAGTACTGAACAGACAATCCTCTTCCAGTCATGCCTCTATTTGACTACTGTAGCAATCTCCAATCAGCGCAGCCAGAAGATGAAACGCTTTACAAATGTTATTTCTTAACTTCGTAAAATTATACAAACTTACCTGTTACTCTTGTGAAAATTGATCGATGAACACCAAACTACAGCAAACATAGCAGCCAAGGTCAACGTGTCATTCAATAAGCGACTGGTACTTTTTTCTCTCAGTGTTGCCAACCACAGACACTGCGCTCTCTTGTCCGACCGCGTACTCTTACCCTCCTTTCCCATATTTTATAAATTTCCAGAAAAATGTGACGAATTTCCTTTGTTGGTGAAAACAGAAGGCTATCAGTGGCAAGATTAAAATTCTATCCTTGTTCTTTTCTATTTCTCTTTTCAATGCTATTTATCACTTTTCTAGGCTTTCATTTACCTCTTTTCTTTATTTATCACTTTTCTAGGCTTCCATTTATCTCTTTTCTATATTTATCACTTTTCTAGGCTTCCATTTATCTCTTTTCTATATTTATCACTTTTCTAGGCTTCTTTTATTTATGGCTTTTTATCATCTTTGGCTCTTGCCATCTCTTTTCCATATTGATATGTTTTTTTGAGCTTCCATTTTTTTTTATATATTTGTATCTCTTTGCTAGGCATTCATAATCGTTTAATAATAACCATGATTTATCCAAATCTCAGCAGCCTGGAAAGTACATTCAATAAAGGTTTTGGCAACAAAATTTTTCCAATTACTTCCCACGGCAGAGTGATAAACGAGGGACTTTATCGCTCAGACGTAATGGCTTGTAGCCATAAGACACTGAAAAGGTCAGAATTATAACGTTCTCTTTTGTGCAATATGTGAGTCAACATATTTGAGTGCATGTATAACTCTGAAACTGCACAGGTTTCCTTATTTCCTCAAAGGAACTATTTTCTTATTTTTGTCTGAGGATTTCAATTTATGATAATCACTTTCTAAACGCCCTATACATATATATGAAATGTTCCGCTTGTACCTAAAATCTCGCAACTTTAAATTGCACACACGACACCGACCGACTTCATTCTCATAAAGAAGAAGAAGATGAAGAAGAAAGCAAGTGGCATTGGCGTGGAGAGTATAGACACATACACTCTCTCTCTCTCTCTCTCACGACCACAGCAAGCGGGCTAGTGAGAGAGAGAGAGCATGAGAACCCCAAAGCTTTAAAACAAAGAATATTTTTTGCCTTAATTATTGAACGACCCTATAATTTTTTTTGTAATTGAAACACGCTTTTAGGAGAATTCTATGGCTTCCCAATTACCAACTTTCAAACAGTTTTTACTTTCATATTGCGTTATTGTTAAGCTCAGATTTAGTAATTAACCCTTTCATGATAGATGCCCGGAAGAAATGCACTATGTTCAGTAATGTCAAAGAACGTTCCTACACAAACAGCAGCTGTTTTAATATAAAAAAGTCTCAGAACTATGTTGTCCTTCTAAATGTCTCGAGGTAACCTTTTGAGCAATTTGATAAAAAGAAAACGTCGTTCATTGTATTGAAGGCCTATTGTTTGCGCTTTCAATCTCTATGGATATCGGTAAGATGAGGAACAATTTCATTCAATACATTATTGGTATCCATTATAATTAGACATTAACCACGACAACTAACCGTTCTTCCTTTTAAAAACACGTGAGAAACGAACCGCGCACCCCTAGCTCAATTAGTAGAACTTTGACTTCGTATGATGGAAGTTCTGGGTTCGATATCAACGATCAGTCATCCTGACTGAGATTTCTTCAAGTTTCCCCCCTTCTCTGAGTCCCACCAGACAAATGCCGGGATGATACCTTCAACTTAGGTCCTAGCGAACTTCTTTCCGCATGCTTTCCTCTACCCTAACACGGCCTGAGTCATAGATGCCTCAAGGCCATAAATAAATTAAAATTTAAAGTGAGAAATGATTAGCGAAAGAGAAATCATGGTTTTAACAGAAGGAAATGTTTAAGGTTAGTTTAAATGAAGGATGACGTGCAAAGTCAGATGGCAGCACGATATTAATATGTATATTTTTGCTTGTACGTAATTCCCATGCTGCTAGAACTCTTCGAGACGAGACATTTTCAGGAAACTGGATGAGCCAGCCTTTTCTCGTCTCCTGAGCAACTCTGCGCGTGGCACAAAGAGAGAGAAAAATAAAGAAACACAGGAAGTAATAAAGAAAGAGAGAAAACTCAGATTTTAAAGCTTTACTGTATTATTTTCGTTTTAGTATGACAAACACGTTTAAAATATTTTTACTACTTTTTGAACTCGTATAAAAATCACTTTTTTTAATGCATTCTAGGGTGAGACAATTCCGTAGATAAATTATAATTTTGCGAGACGAGACGGGACAAGCATATCATTTTGAGACGAGCAAGACGTATCGGATAATTTCGATGAGTACAACGTATCAATCTTAGAAATTGTACTTATCAGACATTTTTAATGAATCTGAGTGTATAAGAAGTGCTTTTAAAGAAAAACACTATAACTCACATGGATTTTGTTTTAATAATTCCGTTTTATCGTCCCATCCAGCATCTCCAAGAATTTCAAAGAAGTTTGAAACAAAACTGTATGAGTTGCCAAATTGACTACTAACGTAAAGTACTTTCACTGCTTTTTTTTTTCAAAGTTACTTTCTCGAGCTTTGAGATTTTCTCTTTTGTGCCTTGACTGTGAGCACTCATTCTGTATGTTCTCTTTCTCTCTCTCTCGCGCGCGCTTTTTCTCTGTCTGACTCCCACCTCCACCCACACACATATTGTGTGTGCATGCGCGTTTCTATGACTTTGTGAAGGTGAGAGAGGTTCACACACGAACAAAAGTAGCGAGAGAGAGAGAGAGAGAGAGAGAGAGAAGAAAGAAATAAGGTTTCTCTGGAATCAAATAGGGACCGTTTCTTATTTTTCCCTTGCAGGAGTATGAGAGCAATATGGGGAGAGAAGAATATTATTCTGTGTAACACTATTCATTTGCCTGAAGAGAATTGAATTTTCAATTCTACTTCAGAAATCACGTACTTGCTTTGAGGAGTCCCTTGCGCAACCATCGCACAATTTTGGATTTTTTAAAATTTTTTTTTTAGAAATAGACCATGTTTAAAGTCTTTGACAGTACAATGCTGCATCAGCTCTACTGTTCATGACGTTAGAAATATGACCCCCTAAACGTCATTTTCTCACGTTTTCGGCAGTCTGTGGCTCCGAAACGCGGCTGAATTTCCACCCAATTGACTGGGACTTTTTTCTTTATTTTTTGGTATAGTATCATTTCTCGAAGTTTGTCGGAGTAATTTTAAACCCTATTCTATACGAGGAATTGATTTTGGCCAAATTAAAAGTTACATCTAACAATGTACGTTTTACTTAACTAATAAAACTACTTCTGCACAAACGACATTTCTCAATGACTGAACAGCCCAAGAAATTCTTTAAAGGGCAGTTCACAAGGATCCTGTATCATAGGTGTCGAGTCTGTTTCTCAGGAACATCTACCATTAAAACAAATTCTTGGATTAGCTCAATATACAACTTGAAGTTGTTTATCTAATAAAATTATTGTGGAAGAAACGCAAGCTATATCAATTATATGTATTTGATATACAGCATTAGGCTTAACATACAGCACAGTCTAACAGCCCGTCACATGTTTTGGCGAGAATTATTCCTAAGAAAGGTAGCGCCTACTGCCTTAGTTAATTTTGTTACACAGGTGTATAACATCCATATGTAATATTGAAAAAAAAAACATTTTTTTTGGAAGAATTCTTCAGTAATACAAATGTGATTTTATTTTTTGTCCACTAGATGGGACAACTACTGTTGTTGTTTGCAATGGTGTGCATTCGTACAGACACTGCACTTTTTAAGAGGATGTAAGTGGAAAGCTTATAAATAAAGTTAGAATAGCTTTATTAATGTGAAGATTCAAAAACTTTTAGATATGTTTCGGAAATTAACCTACAAACATGGCCATACGCTGATGTTTATGGAACCGGTCATATAGTATACCAGCGATTAGGTACAGTAGGTTAGAGCGAAATTTGATGTAATACTTTGTATGAATTTGTCCTCTTCCTTTAGAAATATTTAGCTGGTTGGTTCTATCAGTCCGTTAAACTGCTCAAAGCGCTGGCATAAAGTAGTTTGTTCCAGCAAGATCGCTTTGATTAGCCATCGCTGCCGAACACTTATTGTTTAATGATTCGGAGCATGCTAGCTGTTTGTGGGAGCAACAGGGTCGTGCTTTCTACTCCGAGTTGCCGTCCAGTAGGGAGTGAGCAGTCGATGAGGATGAAATTTTAAGCACGCAGATGACGTCATGGAATAGGAAAGGGTACCTTCGTCATCAGTTGTCCTGTTGTTTAGTATCCCAGTTAGTCTATGGCAGAGCAATCGTCAGTCATTGAATGCAGAGGCAGTCATCATAGTTTCGGCACTGGTATTGCACAGGCAATGCGTGGTTTCATTTGAATGATTACGTCAGTTCCGAAAACGTCCATATAGTCAACTGACAATCCTCATATCTTACACAAAAAACCTCTCCATACCGAGAAGGTCGGCGTGTGGTCCGTAATATCTCCAAAGCGCATTTTCATCATCCTCTTTGAAGAGATAGTCAATAGTGACCGGTATGTGTTACTGGTACAGGAATTTCTCATCACACTCACAGATAATAATAATAATTTTAAATAATGGTTTCACCAGAACAGTGCTACATTGCACTCATCACGGAAAACCATGGCGCATTCTTGGAAAGTGTGTTCCCTAGAAGGATCATTTTTCAGAGGCCTTCGAGATCTCCCGATTTCAATCCCTGTTACCTTTTCTTATGTGGGCATCTCAAGTTCGTTGCTTATTTGACGCATCCTCTCAGACTAGCGGAAGTACGACAATATATTTAGCTTTGTGTGGGAAGAAGATTTCTCAATACAAGCGGACGCATGCACCTGTGTGAAGGTGGCGTGAATTTCCAATATTTCCTGTAACATCTCCCAGTTTCCCAAAGTATGTGTAACTTATTGAACATCCTGTATAATGTTTATAAACTAGTCCCATCTGAAGAAATGAAACTTTATAGCAGGTTTGCAACACTGACGACCCAATTACGTCACAATTATCTTCTGGTAGCCATGGTCTTAATACAATTCGACTTCAAACAATAAAATTGCAAAATCAAGCTTCATTTATACAGTAATTTACTTCACTGAATGTCTACTTATTTTCCCACGCGTCCTCTCTTAAGCACCAACCAAAATATTCTTTTTTTCACCTTTGTCTGCCCAAAGTCTTAGTAAACAAACAGTAAAACGGAAAGTTTAAGAAGATAAATACAGAGAAAAGAGGCATACATGAACAGAGAAATAATACTGAGAAAAGCATACAGATGCTAGAGCCATCTAGCGTGGGTTGCAGTAGGCTACAAAAAGCAGCATTTTAAACGATGTATCTTCTTACATATACAGTGGAACCTCGATTAACCGTCACCGTCGGAACCGGGATTGTGAAGGTTAACTGAATAGACGGATAACAGAACGCTATCTAGTCATTATAACAGAACGCTATATAGAAGATAACAGCGTCTAGTCATTATAAACGCTAGACTGTAAATACCACTTCCAAACCACCACCGGGGAAAACTTTATTTTTTTTTATAAAAAAATAAAACATTTTTTTTTTCAAAAATCTGTTATTACGTAATATATTTCTAATCACAAATAATAATTTTTTCGATGACGGTTAACAGAGAGTGACGGTTGAAAGAATGACGGTTAATCGATGTTCCACTGTAATATTTATTTTGTATACGTATTTCTTTCTTTCTGTCAGATAAGTTAATGTTTCATCAGGTCTTTAAGTGGGTTAGAAAAGGTCAGGGAACGGTTGCAGAAGTGGGTTAGAGAAGGTAAGGATACGCTTGCACCTAGTGGCGGCGTTTGCCTATTGCAAGTAAAGGCAATGAGCTTCCATTAATGAAAAGGTAGGGATATGCCAAATCCAAAATGAAAACGGTAAGGGCACACGTGCCACTCCAGTCGATCACTGTGCTTCATCCTATAAATCGAGGGAGAGATCTTAATAGATCGTTGCTAAGTTGAAACAGGGGCGGATCTAGGATTTTCGTAAGTGGGGCGCAGGTCTGAAGAATAAGACTAGATACCTTTTTCTAAATTTGCCTGTTAAATTATTTTTTTGTGTATAAATTGATCATATAACCCTGCTTATTATTACGTTTTATCATGGAATCGTCCTGGTTTCTTCTGAGTCTGATTCTTGACTTGTGAATTCTAAAGATCCTTGTTTTCTTTTCCGTTCAGGTGTATTCTTTTTCTAATTTTTCATCTCTTTGCTCAACTTAATTAAAACAAAACGTCTCCTTGCATTCACTAGATTCTCCAAGGAAGCAATTTATTATTATTATTATCCGTTATAACAGTAGCACTTCCTCGCTTTCTAATTCTACCTTGATTGCTGACTTTTATTTCTTTATGACAGGAACTGATGAAGTATGAATAGTACTTAACTAGGCTTGAAATTTCAGGTACTGTGTTCTAAGGTAAGGAAACTCTTAAAATGAAGATGTACGTAGGGGTATATTTAGACCATTCGTTCGTATGGGTTGTTTCGTGACGCAACAGAAGTCAATACGCAATATTATTTATTCTTTGTTTTATATTGCCCACAAGTGCTGTCTCCGAGGAATATAACTTACCATATAAAATATTTCATACCTGGTTTTATTGTGTTTAAAAACCTGATAAAACTTTCCCACTGTTGAAAACAGGCACAACATACAAGCAAATGAACCACCTTCAACTGTCGTCCAATGAATCTCGCGACCACCTTCACCCTTGAGGAACATTTTTGTCACCATTCAACCGTACTACACAAGCACATGTAAGTCTAAAACGTCTACTAGCGTCCCGGTGGTAGGCCAACGGCTCGAAGGTCTCGGGTTCGAGTCCCGGCAGGGGCATGGGTGTGGATTTTAATAACTAAGGGGCGAATCGTGAAGGGCCGAAGTCGAAAGTTACTAGACTGGCCCATATAAAAAAAATAATAAATAAAAAGTCTACTAGCGTATTTGGACCATCTAGTTTATACTTTATTCTTAGTGCCAACTCCATATATGTAGAGAAAATGATTTCACTGATTTTACATGCTTGAATAACCTAGAGACAGAGACTTTGTGAAGCGCCTATTATTATCACATGTCTGTTTGAGTACCGAATCGTGCAGCCGCAATTTCAAGAGAATTATGGACAGCGGTGAAAACTGAGCGGGTAACAAATTCTCTGGAGCGGAATCGTGAAATAGAGAAGGCTTTTGTTCTCGTCGTGTGGACGTTGTTACCCACAGGCTCGAGATAGGGCCATCTCTTATTAGGTTAACTCTATATAATTTTATATACGAGATCAGTTCAATAAGTAAGGACAAATTGCCAGGATTATCGCGCTGTCGTTTGTTTCACACTTGCCCTGCCATCTGGTGCATGCTGTTAGAGGACTAGTTCTATATATGTCTCTTCATGCTGTAGTAATTTCATAAGGTTACGTCCTCTCTAAAGATAAACAGAAAAAAATTAATCTTTTTCTTGACCCATAAACCCGTATAGCACACAAACGTGTTTTGAACGACCGTTTTTTGGTATATTTCGTTGATTAACCGTTATCGGTTGAAAAAGGTAATTTAATTTTAAACCATATTTCATAAAAGGCTTGATATTGTTGATAAGATATTAGCTCAACGTGGATTTAACTGTTATTTATATTTTTTGTATAGATTTCGTTTCATGGAATTCTTTCTAATTTAATGGAATAAAATTTGTAATTTGAGGTTAATTGAATGCCATTAACTTCTATTTTATGTCTTCCTTTTCATGTTGAAAATATATTGAATTTATATCTAAATTACAAACAAAATTTGATTTAGTTGATGGGCGTTAATGTGAAGTGTTTTTAACTATTATATTGAACTATGTCCTAGGTTATCTTTTCAAGTTAATGGGATAAAAATTGTGCTTAAAAGCGAATAAAATAAAATTAACTACGTTTCTCATGTTCTCATTTGCATGTTGAAAACAGATTTAATTTTAAACTATATTTCAACAAATAATTTCGTTAATAGGGCGTTAATGTGAAGTGTTTTCAACTATGACATAGATTTCGCTTTATATGCGTTTTTCTAAGACAACATATTACGCTTATTGAGAAATACAAGTTTAATAGTGCAGCCTATGTGATGGTTAAAGTGTCAAATAAGGATAATTCACATAACAAAAAAAGAAGGAGAGTATTCTTTATTCTTATTCTTATATGATGGTGCAACGACACGTCTGGATTTGTGGCGTTACGTTCAAGACTGCCTTTTACTACAGGTACCGTAAAAGTATAGTGACTCTCGTAGCGACTTTGTGGAAGAGTGGTAGTGTGTTAAACTACGAACGACGAGTGCGGAAAGTTCTAGCTACGAATCCCACGGCAGACGGTTCGATAATTTACTGTTGGAAAAAATATATCATGATGAAAGCAACCGACAGAATACAGTTAAGTATGTATACCAATAGATATGCAACAATGCTCTGTTTTGGCCAACTGAACCCGCCTTTTTCATCGTTCGCTTATTGATTTCAACCAGTTTCTTGTCAACCATTATTCAACGTCGAATAAACGTTGAACAGGCGGACATTTCGGTACATCTACAACGTAGAAATTACATTTTAGTACTTACATTTAATCCACGTATTTTCAACGTATGTGTGCTACTGGGGAGGTCATTGTTAGCGTAATCACTCACATATCATGACTTACAGGGGAAAACTAATTAAATACGTGATTAAATTATTCCATTAAACTTCTTTCTATTATTCATTATCTCGGGTGAAACAATTTTTTATTCAATTTCACGGACCGGGAAGAAGCTGATAAGTTTCAGGTTTATTTGACGTTCAAAAGATGGCAGCAGACTTTTTAGATTCTAGTTGTTTTCGAAAGGAAATGTAAACTTTAATCTCAATTTTAGACTTTCGAAATCTACTAAATAAGTGTTAAATAATTGAATGTATTACTTTTCCGAGGACAGGTTCAACCGCTTCGCGGACCAGTACCATTCGAGAAAAATGTAGCGAATGATGACGGAATTGGTCAGCTTTTTAACTAGTGATTGATATAACCTCTTGATCTAAGTAGACTCGGTTTCACTTACACCATTTTATTTTCGGTTAGCAGCTCATATATAGTCAATTTTCCGTAGAATTACTTGAAATATTGCCGGAGATTAAGCTTGTATCCGCCAAGTAAAAAATATTTCAAGCTCGGTTTCTCTAATTGTTTGAATTTTAATTTATTTATGACCTTTAGGCATCTAAAAACTCAGCTCGGGATAGGGTAGGGGAAAGAATACGGGAAGGAGTCAGCCAGTAATTTGAAGGTACCGTCCCAACATTTGCGTGATGTGACTCATAAAACAATCCTGGAAAAACCTAAGTCAAGATGGTCGGTCGCTAGGATTGAACCGAGAACCTCCCAAATCAAAGTCAACGCTATTTCACTGAGCTACGGTCGGTTGGTCTTCTCCATTTTGTGTTTTCTTTTTGACCAATGAATATTCTTCCGTGACTAATGAATATTCCCATCTAATAAATTTTCTCTTTCGCAGTTTACAAAGGAGAGGCGCCTTGAAGAAAACAAATTACGTTTTTGTTTATTTCAAGAACCAGGAATTAATACATATTTTTTATCTTTTCTAAAATAACCTTTTACGTAGGCTGTTAAAGCTGTAATTTCAAGAATAATTTGCTATTCATAAAGTTAAAAGTTCTAATATTGCTGTTACGAGGAAATTTTGGGATGAAATTTAATCTAGAGCGTAAATTAACTTACGACAGTGGTGATGATAAGATGAATCCCAGGGAAAGATCCAAATATAGGTAAAACTGTGACGTTACGTGGGAAGATGATGGAAATAAGATATGAAAAAAGGAGAAACAAAGAGAATGGGGGAGAAACGAAACTGCTTGGAAACGAGGAAGCGGGAAATGTTACCCTGTAAACAAATTTCAACATATTTTCGTCTCTCAAATTCTGTTTTGCTTACAAGAAGTGTCGGAAATCTATCAAGATTTTCTGAAAGGGAATCTACTATATTTTCTACACCTTTTTAATATTTTTATACACTTTTTGTACATTTTGTATTCGAAATATGTGATATTAACATCAAGCTTACTCACATTTGCAACAAACGTCTTGAATATATAGTGACTAAAGTGACGGAGTTTTGCTTGTTATCGATAACTCTGGTGGTTAAGATACTACACAGGAACGGAGATACTTTGGCTTCCTTTCCCGCTTTTGCCATATTTGTAGATTCTTTTCTAGAGTGTTAGATAGGGCTGTGCTATTTTTCGATATATCGATTGATGTATCCATATTTAAAAACAAAAACAAATATCGAATACAAGAAAAATCGATGTGGAACAATTTTTCGATTTGATCGATATTGGATTTCCGGCGATTTCTCGATGTGAAAGATATTCGATTCCAAAAATTTATCGATATGAACGACGATACTCGATACAAACGTTATACGATTTTAAATGATTTCTCGATATTCGATATGTAACGATTTTCCTTATTTGAATTTTCGATTTGAACGATATTCCATTTAGAACTATTTTCGATTTGAATAATATTCAAATTTCCAAAGATTATCTATATGAACTATAGTCGATATTTCCATATAAACGATATTCGATTTTTCGATATGAACTGTATTCGAGTTCCAGCGATTTTTCAATGTGAACAATATTAGATTTTATTCAAGGAGTTTTGAGTAAGAAATGTTTAATATTTCGATCTTTGACATATCGATCGTGTTTTGATTTCTTAGTGAAATCAAAGTTCAATATTGAAATTCGTATTCCTACCAGAACCACTTACTAACATTCTTAGTTTGAAATTTTTTTACTTGTGTACACATTGAATGTGCACAGAAATATATCAAATATTCACTCACTTGATGTGTGCCTGAAATGCAAAATGGAAATTTACAAAATGTGTTCTGTTACTAAACAGAATGTAAACGAATGGTTTGATGAAGAATTTCTAATGTAGGAGAATATTATTGGAAAATTTTAAGATAGTGAATTCGCTATACTGATTTTTTTCGTAACGAAAGAGTGGAGAAAGTAATTTGGAAGCATTTGAAATGTGAATATGGAGAAGAATTGAACAAATCAGCTGGATACAGAAGATAAGAAATGAAAAAGTCCTGAAGACAGAATAAGCATGAGACAAACAATCCTGGAGACAATAAAAAGCAAAAGGTTAGGTAGGACATTGGCTACGCATAGATTGTATACTGAGGGATGGTTGAAGGAAAGAGAGGAGAAAAAGAAGACAAATGCAGTTCCCTTGCAGTATTAAGGAAAATAATAAATCGTAATTTGAGATATTAGCTTGCCTTCAAGGATATGCCGCCTTCGCCAGAACACTGATGATGAGGTTTTTAAAAATGTTTAACGTTAAAAGAATGACCAACAAAAAAGACGGTACCTATTTTCTCATGAATTTATTTACATTTTGTCAAATAACTTGTCGCGTTACGCACAAATAGAGGTAGATAAAACATAGCAAACGGCCGTGGCTCAGTGGTACAGCGTTGGCTTCCCGTTCGGGAGGTTCTTGGTTCAACCCCAGCGCCCGATCATCCTGACTCAGATATTTCCAGAGATTTTCCTCATCTACACCAGGAAAATGCTGGAGTGGTACTTTCAAATTAGGCCCTGGCCGAAACCTATCCACATCCCTTCCCCTATCCTATCCCGGCCTGAACCTTAGATGCCTAAAGGCTATAAAATAAATTGAAATTCAAGTTCAAATATAAAATATATTTGAAAGTGTCATTCAAATCGAGTGCTGCGATTAACTACTGCAGTGGTTCTCAACCTGGGAGCCCCTACTTCTCACGTGAATTCAAGTCTCACTGCTATTCATCCTGACTGAGGTTCTCCATGTTATTCATCAGTTTCAAAAGGGAGGATGGTACCTCAGCTAAGCCCCTACCCACTACGGCGGTCCAGTACTTTCCTTATTTCTACCCCCAGAAGTATGACATCATTCCTCAGTCGAAAAGGGCAGAGCTATCCGCTCAGCACGCAAAAGGAATTTCATTTAAAACGTTTAGAAATCCGGAGTTCGATTCCAGCTGGGGATACATTGTATATAGTGATTCAACATGACCTTTCAATTGAGATCCTATCCGCAGAACTGATCATCAATCACTGGATGGCAATGGTAAACCTCCATCATTTCATCTTGTCCAGCTACTTTCGAGTCATGCTCCGCGCAGAAGAAAACTCAATCAACAACATTTCGTAATGAAAAGCTTCGTGATGAGTACTGGAATATAGACTTCTCTGCAAAACAGGAGAGTTAGATGGGATGCCTATCGATCAGAGGCTTTTGAAATTCTCTACGGGACCTGTTAGACTCTTTAGAAACAGTCACTTATTTTTTTACAAGTATTAGTGAATTCCAGAGAAACAAGGAGTCTTTCCATATCGGTCTGTCATTTGTGTATCTGTCTTTGACCATTATGTGTGAGACATTATATCAAGTCCTGTTTAAATGTATTTTTTTTTTTAAAGAAAATGTTTGCACCCGTAGTAATTTAAAAATAACATCACAGAGGTGATTTATTCTTCTTCACGAACGACATGAACATAGGGAGAAAAAATATTGTGACCAATGTAACACTCGATAAGAAGAGAAACGCTAATAACAAGGTTCTGTCAGGAGACAACAACAAAGGTAAAAACGTATTTATTTAATTTGATACAAAGAAAGAAATATCTTAATAATTCGAAGCTACATGCAAATCTTTTAAGAATGAAAGATTAAAGAATAAATTGAATCAAAGATTGATACTTATGTGCACGATTGATTCACCATTTTACTAAAATTGTTCTTTTTGTATCTTCCCGTACATCAGGGGATAAAACCACACAATCTCTGTTTTATAAAGACCATTAATAGTTTGCTCCGTAATGTGCGACATCTAGGAACGAAATAATTTTCTAAAACAAATATAACCTAGCGTAACAGTCACAAAGCAACACAATTGTCAGGCTAATGGAAATGAATACTCAGAGTCCATAGTGCTATGGTCAACGTCATTAGCAGGACGTCAACGCATCGGTTTGTACGAAGCCAAGGAGATCTGAATCTTTCTACCGGCTTCCGATTGAGATTTTCCAGAGTTTTCCTTAGTTTCACTAGGGAAGTGACGGGACGGTACATAAAGAAAGGCATTGACGCTACATTTTTTGTACTAGCTTAAGGAGAAGCGCTCAGCCGAAGGACGTAATCCCTCAACCTAGTTACACCTTAGCTGCCTATCTGGTACATAAATATAGATTACATAAGTTAATGGTATCCATTATCCATATTATTCTGTTTATAAAAACTTAGGTCTGTTCACTAGGGTGGCCATTCGTCCTACTGTTGGCCAGACAATCCAACTTTTGATGTTTATGCCCTGTGCCCTGCATCCGGCTTAACGGTCGAGACGGACTCTGATTTATCCTGTTTTATGGTGTATTAAAATATTTAACTTGTCATCATTCTGATGGGTTTCAATCTCAGACATTTTCCTTAATTTCAGATTGATCGCTATATTTCTTTCTGAAAAATCTAGATCTGGCGGGAAAGCCCCTAAATCGGCTTGATGCTTGCAGAGTTAAGTTCGAACTCCAACTTTGTTGTAATCTACAAGAATAGAGTAAGGTTAAAACGTGGAGTGACATTTTAAAACCCTTCCTGCAGAACAAACATCTACTGAAAAGTTCCCCTAGAAGGAGGAAAACATCAACAATAAGGTGAAACGTTTACTATGTGGCTACATTCTATGTAACTTCAGTACCGACATAACTTAGTAACACCAGTTGTAATTACCTAACGTATTTGCTTTAACGTCAATTAAATTGAGGAAAAGTAAAATATTATTGTCTGGGCTATGCACACACACAATTGTTCTACAAACATGTTCAAACGTGAGTCTGGTAATAAAAAAACAGTAACAGCTCGCGGATACTTCCCAAAACGAGCGATGCCCCTACCTCGAGAAATCAAACAAATTATTGTACAGCGCAACGGGAAAAATAATACTAAATTATAAATATACAGTATGTGTCAAAACAAACAGTACTGAAATGTGTGCATGTCTAAAGTGCATACGCGTTGTGGAAACAGCTCGTTACGCCTTCTGTAGTCTTTAGTTGTGTTGAGAGTAGCGCTGAGTGCAGTTGGCGTGGCGATAGTTGTCTTCAGAATGGAGAAGAAGGTGTTTATCTTGTAGCACTATTTCCGGTCCTACGGTGTGAAGCGTCATAATGGCATTCCTGTACCCCTCCCGCTCCCCAGGTCTCGCGGCCCCCGATGCCTACATGATGAAAGAATACGTTCTCCGGCCTAATGACCCGCCTAGAAGTGTTCCCGAGTTACAGGAGAAGATTTCCCCTTGTTGCAGCAACCTGTACCGTGCCTTATTCTGAAATAACTTAACGTGACTTAACTGCTCGCCCCAATCTGAGGATCTACAAACAAATAGGGTTAAGGACTTCGATTGTATTCAAGTTAAGTAGTTTAAATAAAAAATAATGAAACGGATCAAAGGGTTAAAAGAAAACCTGTTTGGTTCATGTTGCCATAAGAAAAAAAAATCACAACAAATTGAGTTAACGTCTTATCTCCTGAAACTGCTTCTCAAGAAATACCAAAATTAGCATTTTTTTAATAGAATAGATCCAAGTATAAAGATATGTAAATCCCAATAAGCGCCTTTTTATAAATCGTTTATTTTTATCTGTAACTGTAATAAAATTTGAATTGAATTCAATAACATTCCAGCCAAAACGAGATTAACAGATGCTACACTTCTTTTAAAAATAAGGGTGTCTTTGGTTTTTATATAAACATATATCATAAATCTTTATCGAAATCCTTTCGAGTAAAGTATATAATATCAGTTTCTTTGAAAGATAAAAATTAATATATTTCCCAATACTTTTCGAATTAATTATTTCAAAATTTCAAATTTGTTGTAACTTATAAAAAAACATATCAAAGATACAGTATATAAGTTAGACAATTGTGGAGTATTGTTCGACAATACCCTAGTAGCACAGAAACGTGTTTTAAACGTTGATTTGTGGTTTATTTCGTTGATTAAACGTTATCGGTTGAAAAAAGTACGTTTAATTTTAAATTATATTTCAACAAAGATTAGATATTGTTGAAAAGTTATTAATTCAACTGTTATTTTCACGTATGGCATAGATTTAGTTTCATTGCATTCTTTCTAATTTGATGGAATAAAATTTGTAATTAAAAGCTAATTGAATGCCACTAACTATTATTTTGTGTTCTATTTTGCATGTTGAAAACACGTTGAACTTCAACCTATATTTCAACGAAATTTTTATTTCGTTGATATGACGTATTTTTAACTATTATATTGAAATGTGCCCCAGATTATCTTTCCAATTCAATTGTATAAAAATTGTGCTTAAAAATTAATAGGATAAGATTAACTACGCTTCTCACATTCTTCATTTGCATGTTGAAAAAGAGATTGAATTTTAAACTATACTTTAACGATGTCAAAATAGAGACGGTCAGCGTTAAATAAGGGAAAATGCACATAATAAAGAAAGAGGGAAAGTATTCTTTATTCTTATTCTTACATGATGATGAAACGACACGTTTGGATTTGTGGTGACTGCTTTCAAGACTGCTTTTTCTTTTCTTATAGATACCGTAAAAGAGTAGTGAATATCCAGGTGACTCCGTGGTCCAGGGGTAATGTGTCGAGCTATCAACGATGAGTACGGAACGTTCCAGCTGCGGATCTTGCAGCAGACACTTGGATTATTTACTGTTGGAAAGTTAATACTGTATATCATGAAGAAAGCAACTGACAAAATGCAACTATATGTGTGTACCAATAGACAGCAACCATGCTCTGGTTTGGCCAACTTCATGGTTTCTTCTCAACCTTTTATTCAACGTCGAATAAACCGTTGAACAGGCGGATATTTCGGTACATTTACAACGTTAAAATTACGTTTCGGTACTAACGTCTAATCCACGTATTTTCAACGTATGTGTGCTACTGGGGTAATATCTTCGAGTTTTATAATTGTAATATCCAACTGCAAATTTTGGTTACATTTCGATTCTTGGTTTTACTTTAAATAACAAATTAGGTCTTTGAACAGAAATCAGGGGGAAATGCATCAAATAAACGTAATAGATGCTCTAGGTCTAGTTCATTGATTCTTAAAGTGAAAAATCTACATATTCCCTTATGCTGTGATATGAGAGCCATCTAGGCAAATATAAACTTAATTATCAAAAGGTCGAAATACTGATTGCACTTGGAAAGCAGTCCCCAATATTTATATAGCAGCATAAATCCACTAAATAAAATAGCTGCTTAAGTTAGCGTAAGCTGTTCACCCAAAACAGATACAGCTGAATGTCAGGAGAGACAAATGGGATGCTTTCTCTAAAGTTAGCCAGGACGTGTCATGATGAAACACTGAATCAGTGCCCTTACCTCACAACTTAAGTACTCAGGCTATATTTCACTAAAACCCAGGAAACTAATCGATTAAATAATGGATTAAATGTAATAAATAAATCACTTGACCACTTCACTTTCAATCGCAATTTATCAATAATTAAGATACGCGGAAGGTACTATTGAAAATCTAGATGATTGACATAAAATTAAATATTCGAACTACTCATACACGGTAAATGCAATTATTTACTTTACAAGCATATAAGTTGAAATCTTATTATTTTTACAATACTTCCAAATACTAGAACTTTTCTTTTGTATAAAGTCAGCAAACTTTCAGCCAATTTTTCTTACTTTTCGACATCTATTCTGCAAACAGAAACACCTAACCAAATCAACACTTCCGCGAAGGGAAAATAGATCCAGATGAAAGTCATAATAAAACGTCTGTTACTCTTTATAACTTCGATGTAAACCAGTAAACAAAGCGTAAATTAGTTTATTGAATTGAGTGAATAAAAACATTGTAATTTAAACCAAGCTAAAAGGGAAAATAAAGAACATTAAGAAAAGTGGTGGAATAACATCGCTGAAAGGGGAAGGAAATAACAGCCTACGCGTTGGTTATCTAATGGCTGTTAGACTATACCATTACGAACAAGTTACTCACCCCCCGAAACAGGGAAAGAAAGAAAGAAAGAAAGAAACGTTATCATAAGATGAAAATTTTAAGGAGTAAAATGTATAATCAAGGTATGTATGATAAAGAGTGTTGAATCAATAAAATATTTGTGTGTAGTATAAGTGTGATAATATATGTGTAACTCTAAATTAAAATGCATTAGAGTCTTTTGTACAAAGATAGCACCCGTGACATTCATAGTACAGTACCTTTACTCATTAGTGACAGCGTTAAAGTTACGTATTTGTGGATTTCGCTGCCAGGTGTCTGGCTGCAAGAGTGTGTTGCTGTGTTACATGACAAGGACAAATAGTATACAAATGCAAAGACATGTGTAAAATTTAAGATGCTTTTATGGTCTGTTAGTCTGTCTGTTTATCTAAAATCAGAGTTTGTTATTAGCTTCTGAGAAACATAGTAGGCTTCGATAATCATGGGGAAAACATGGGCTTTACTAGAATCATTACTGAAATGTTGTATTCGATACGACTGCAGTTTCTTCCCCAGTTACACCAGATAAATGCCGTTTTGACACCTTCAACATTGGCAAAGGCCTTCCCGAGTCCCTTCCCCTCCCCTATCCCGGTCTGAGCCTTAGATGTCTAAAAACCATAAATTAAAAAAAATTCAAAGTCTAACCACTGCAGTTTCCGACAGATACTGTACACATATCAGAACCAGTGGCGACTTCGAATGGTAGTTTATATTTGCATGATGGTCCTGCCTGTAAAGTATGTGATCGGGGTAAGACAGCACATCCTCGTCTCTTGGAAAATCATTATAAATCAATATGAGAAGTTACTGTAGCTATTGGATTTAGTGCCTCCGCCTTCAGTTTCAAGGAAGGAGAAAATTAATACGTTTGGAACCTCACAGCAGATGGCATGGAAGGAATACATCTGTGGTGTAAGGGAAGAAAAGAAGAAGAACAATCGAAGATTATAATTAGGAAAGAAGCCACTCGCAAAAAGATTGTTAAAAAAAAAGAGCAAGTTTGATATCGATCGACGGAAAGATTAGTTTCAGTGCAAGAATTGTTAACAGTGGCTTCATGAGAATTGTCTCGGATATGTTATGTCGAGTAGTGACTATAGTATTTGTATTAGAAATTAATAGGTTTCACCAATGATGGCATATTACAGGTATCATCCACTCTTTAAACAAGGTCATCTCCTGATTATGTCATTTCTTGATATTTCTGTAACAATTTTAATTAATATTTTGTTATTTAGAAAGGACAATAAAGGACTGTGTAAAGACGACCTACTTAACACACATTAGAATTCGGTTTAATTCTGTCATAAATACACATGATAACTAAAACATTACTGTCGCGCTGTAAAGGTGAGATATGAAGGTACTAAACAATACATTTCATGCCTAGATACGTATATCTCTTTATTTAGTTCTCCTTTCACAAAATGTCTCTTAAGGGAGACATCTTTGATGACATAACTATCATACTGAAACCAAACATTTATTGAGAAGAACAAATACTGTACTTTAATGTAATTGGATTAGTTTCAATGCCGTAGAGAGTTAATGTTGTTGATGGTTTTATTATAAGCTGTTTGCAAACTAATTACTCACTACGTTGATGGCTTGTATTAATTCCCCATCTAATTATTTTTTTTCTTGTTTTTTTTAATACGTATTTGTTACCTCAATCGTTTATAGCTTAGCAAGCCCAATGGAAGGTATTCTTAATTTAAAGAAGAAAGAGTAAACGTCTTCACTATCTACCGAGAAATCTAAATGGACTTTAGTGGATCCTAAGTAGCTCATTAGGCTATCGCTGAGACAACCTGGGTTCCTTCCCCCGTCGACACCTGTCATTTTTTATTTTTTTTCCCCCAGACTCAAGAACCCCTCATTAATGCAATTGAAGTTGTTAAAATCCGCTTCTTCACATCTCTGTACCTTTAAGGTGCATTAGTGGGACCAAATATCGGTACACTTAAAATTTGTTAAAAAAAAAAAACACTTAAGTGGCCTCAATACCCACTCCCAGTGTTTTCATATTTTAAAAAAATATATTGGACAAACGAGAAGGTACAATGAAAGTTTGGAAAGCGGACTTGATAATACTTTCGAATGTGTGTCAAATAAAACAAACTGACGTTTTGAAATTGTTTATTTTAGTTGAGAAATTTTGAGTATCTGTAATGGTGGACATCACACAGCACGCTTTCAAATTTCTCATCTATAACTATGTCTCTCAAATTGTTGGTTATTTCATTTGAAATACATTAATAAATATTATCGGGTTCACTTTCTAATAATGTCATGGTTGCTAAATCATATTCCAGTATTTTTTTTTTAAATAGGAAGAAAATACAGAAAGTAAGTGTGAGGCCTGTTAAAATACTTCATACAGGACATAATATAACAATTTTAATTTAAGAATATTCGGCGAAAGGACTCCGATTTAAGGGTGAGTATTAATGTCTCTTATCGCTCTCATTGTTTCCTTCAACATTTCCAATATGGATTCATTTACTAGGTGCTAGTTTCACAGCCTGTAGACGGTTCTGTATCTCAAGAATAGGCGTGACACAGGCGACCGCCTAGAGCGGCTAAATATGGAGAGAGAGCGCTGGAGTACAAGTGTTTCTTACAGGACTCTTTTTAATTTGTTATAAATAGCTTATGGATTATAGATAATTGTTTCCAATTATTTTACTTTCCCTTTCTTATGGCACATGAACCCAAAACTTATCGCACATCTTTGTCACTGAACTGTAATGGAATATGTTAGTGTGTTTAGTCAAGATTGCCCGATATGTGTAGGAGGGAGGGAGCTTTTCTTTGTGTATTGGGAGGTAAACTGTCCATTTGCCTAGGTACCAAGCTATTTGTACAGGTCTCATAGGTACCATTGTCACTGAGGTAATATTGGTAATATCCAAAATACGTTTGGAATAGTTTGATATTCTAGCAGTGTCTTGACAGTCATGGAGTTCAGTTTGACATTTATTGCACACCAATATTCTATTGAAGTTGAAACAAGGTATAAGCTGTAAAACTAAGTTTTATTTTCACATACTGGCATCCATATGTTAGCAGTCAACAAGAAAATTAAAAAAAAAACGATGGATCAGAACTTCTGATTAACTGAGTTCCTAAATGTTGTCTTCATTATGAATTCATTTACAAATCTTAAAAATGAAGCAGTTTGACATTAAAAATCGCGCAAAACCCTCTTTCTAACGAAAAAGAATGGACCTTTTAACGAAAAAACTACGGAGCGGAAGTAGCTCAGTCGGTAGAGCGTTATCTTAGCAATCGGAATCCTGGCCGAGGCTTTTCAAAGTTTTTCCTTAATTACACCAGGGAAATATCGGGATAGTACCTACAAAACTAGACCTGACCTTCCAACATCCTTTCCCCCATCCTATGTCAACCTGACCCTGAGATGCGCAAAGGCGGTAAATAAGTTCAGATTTAATGGGAAAACCATTTCAAGCTGTGACGAAGTCCTGTAATCCAACAACAGTAGAGAGAGGATTGAGTGTTAGAGATGGGCCCAACTTGGCACTCTGTCTCGTATAAAGTCCAATCACCGAGTCGCCGTAGCTCAGTGGTAGAACGTTGGCGTAGCACTCGGAAGGTTTTGAATTCGATTCCAGTGGCTAACCATCCTGACTGACGTTTTTCCAGGGCTTTCCTCAGTCACAGAAGGTAAATAACGGGATGGCACCTTCAACATAGTCCTATCCGACACCTTCGCGAATCCTATCCCCTCCCCTATCCCTTCCTGACCATTAGCTGCCTAACGGCCATAAATAATATTCAAAAACAAGTCCAACCGTGGTTCGGATTCCACGTTATTATTATGTTCCGTTTGTAGAAGTTACATCCTCGACACTTTCAAATGAATCAATTACACTTTAATTTACTAATACTTCAGTCATCATTAATTAACTAAAAATATGTTAAATTAAAGAAACAAAACGATTTTTTTTAAATAAAAAAACATCCTTAATTAATTAAAAGGTAGGTTATGAATTAAACACTTACCGCCAATGTTGGAAACGTTGCGGACCAGGAGATGATACTACACTACACTAAAATGTTATAGTAGTTCGTTTTTTTTTTCTGTTCTCTGTTTGTTGAAAAAAAAAATGTTCAGAAAAACTGTATATTTTGTAATTAATTCACTACACACACGCACGCACAGAAACAAAACAATTTCTTCCTTAATATAATGTTTTGATTGATTGCTGCTGTGGCTCCCTTCTTCAATTCTATTTCACTTCCAACTAATTGATGGGACTTAATAAAGATCACCGTTACTTCTTCCGGCTAAACAGAGGTATTTCATCTTCCAAGGATGTAGGGAGTCTACTGGTTTCCCGACAACACAGATGAAGTTAATAAACAGCCGAGACGCCTGTTCCGGAGCATGCGCCTCTTCCCACAAGAACTCCAGAAAGATTTGTAAAGTAGAAAAATGTATTTCTCTCTTTTTTTTCCCTCCCTACGTACAGTGTATCCAGTTAGAAATCACTTGAACCAAATTTAGTAGCTAATTCATTTAGCTTCATTTTCAATTATCATTAATCGCGATGTGAAGTCTGCCTTCAGATTGGCTTAGACTTTACGATTTGTAGCCAGAATTTTGCTATTTTGTTCTCATTGAATTGAATTCTGACTTTTAGGCATCTATGACTCAGGCCGGGATAGGGAAGGAGGAAGGATGCAGGAAGGAGACGACGAGGACCTTTGTTGAAACTACCATCCCTCCATTTTGTCTCGTGTGACTGAGAAAAAAATCCTCTGGTTGGCTACTGGTATCGAGCCCAGGACCACGCGAGTGCGAAACCAATGCTGTCCCAACTGAGCTACGGCCGTTTTGTTCCTGTACTCATAAAATGCCAATCTAAAACGAATATTTTGCAATTAAAATACATTAAGTTTTCTAACAGAATCAAGTGATCGTAGTGTTGTTGTTACAATCTTAGCTTGGCTATTGGAAGGTCTTGAGAGCGATCCTAGCATCCGCCTATGGTGACTGTTTTCTAGGAATTTTCCTCAGTTCAGTTACAGCATCTAAATGCTGGGATGGTACTTACAAAGTAGGCCCTTGTCAACTACCTTAGTGTATCCTCTTCCCAACCTATCCCGGGTTGAACTTGAGTTGGTTAAATTTGAAACCAGTGTTAACGGTAACTTTCGTTTAAATTACATTACTCGGTTAAAGTTAACCATGGTAAGATGCTAGTAATGTAAACAAGGCATTAAAATGTACTGAAATGAAAGTGACAGTGTCTGCGTGAGCATCACGTGACAGTGGCTGACCGATTGGAATTACTTTTCGCACATGGTCAGACACTGGACCGGACTGGGAAGTTATCACATCACTTTGATTCTAAAATTATTATTTTCAGAGATATCTTGGATCCAAAATGGTGATCCCAAAAATCCATTTTTCACACCTTCTGAGCTAGAGATCCGAAATTTGACGTAAAGGTGTATGATCAAGAGTAGTTTAAGAAAATATTACAACATTTTGAAAACAATCGCCATCTTGGATTCAAAATGGCCGCCCAAAATTCATTTTCCACACCGTTCGAGCTAGATGAATGAAATTTGGTATGAAGATAAACCATCACAAGTAGGTCACGACAATATAAGAAGACGTTTAAAGAGTCGCCATATTTAATCCAAAATGGACGCCCAGAAACCTATTTTCCAAATCACTGAAGTTAGAGGAACAAAATTTGCTATGTAGGTGTATCATTACGAGAAGGTTACAATAAAGGAGACAAACCTCGCGTATGGAGGCGCATACCCCCAGAGGGGGTTGGTGGCAGATCTGCACCATGGAACGCACTTCCTGAGAGAGTCTGTTTACGATAAAGGGGGCGCAAACCTCAAAACCCCCGAAGTTGGGACGCAGCCCGCCACAGGGAAGCGAGTATTGATGACAGTCCCAATGACTGTTGCCAACATATTCTACTCATCCCGCACCAACGGGCGTGAAAACCAGGTAGAATTAAATAAAATTTTTATGAAAGAGTATAATGCAAAATATTTCTAATTGTAAGTTAATTATTATTTATTTAATTAGGACAGATATAACAATATATGACGAACTACGTGCAACATTGAATCAACATTTTATTGAGAGAGAGAGAAAAAAACGCCTCATGAAACGAAGCTCAAATGTCTGTAAGTTTTTCCCCAGATTCCGATACACATAAACAATTGGAAACAATAACAAATCAGAAGTATCTTCAACCATTTTGCATCAAAATTGTATCTCATAGTAAGTACGTTACTGTGCTAAATCACTCAATTTGTCACCATGTTATAACATAAAATGAGCTGGACCTGTTGCCCTTTGAGAACAACCGCACTCCAATCAATTCTGAACTATTGGACAGTTATGCTGTGTGGGTTTTTCGTAAATTAATTAATAATTTGGTTAATAAATTACAATGTTACTACTATACCGTTAATTAACTAATTTACTAACTAACTCTATGGCTTATGGAACCCGCAAGTTCATCGCCGCAGTAACAAACGTTCGCCATTGAATTCTATCATGGGCAATATCAAACCAGTTTTCATTACGAACGCCCATTTCTCGAAGATCTCTTCTAATATTCTCCTCCCAACGACGGCTCGGTCTTCCCAATGGTCTCCTTCCATCCGGTCTTCCAACCAGGATAGAATATAATCTTCGTTTTTCCCCCATCCGAGCTACATGGCCTGCCCACCTTAGACGTCGCGATTTCATTATTTTTACATCTGGTGAATCGTACAGTCCGTGAAGTTCTTCATTGTGCAGTCTCTTCCACTCTCCGGTCATCTCGTTCCGTTTCGGCCCGTATATCTTTCTCAAAATCTTATTTTCAAACACACGTAATTTATGTTCGTCTGCTAGGGTCGTACTCCAACTTTCACAACCGTAAAGTATTACCGGCAGAATAACAGTTCTGTATATTTTCAATTTCAATTTCCTTGATATTAATCGCGATGTTAGAAGTTTTTGGACTGAATAGAAACATGCGTCTCCGATACTAAGCGACTTTTTATTTCTTCCGTGACCTCATTTTTTCTTGTTACGTATGCTCCCAAGTATTTAAGTTTGTTTACTTTCTCTATGATCTCATCCCTAATTCTTATGTTTTTATTTCCTTCATTCCCTGTGTTTCGGCTTGTTATCATGTATTTTGTTTTATCTATGTTTACCTGTAGACCTATCTCATCGCACACTTCTACTAAGACATCGGTGTTACTTTGTAGTGCTTCCATATCGTCCCCTATTAAATCTACATCATCCGCGTATACAAACAGTTGATTCAAACCATTCAATGATAGTCCCTTTTTGTCCCCTTTAATTTTTAAAATCGCATATTCTAACGCGAAGTTAAACAGTAGTGGTGACAAGGCATCGCCTTGTTTCAATCCGTTGCGAATCTTGAAACTATCTGACATATTATTACCTATCCGTACTCTGCCCATGGGGTCGCTGAGACATATCTTCACTAGTTGAACCAGTTTTTTTCGGAATTCCAAATCGTATCAGGATACTGTATAACTTTTCCCTTTTGATAGAACCATATGCTTTCTTGAAATCAACGAATAGCTGATGAACCATCCCATTGTATTCCCATTTCTTCTGCAAAATTTGTCTCAAGGCAAAAATCTGGTCCAACGTGGATCTATTTCTTCTAAATCCACATTAGTGATCTCCAGTTATTTCATCTACGTATACACTTAGGCGTGTTAACAGAATATTACTTAATACCTTGTAACAGGTTGGAAGTAACGAGATTCCGCGGTAATTATTACAGTCCGATTTATCGCCTTTTTTGTAAATCGGAACTATTATTGAGGTTTTCCATTCCTTTGGGAGCTCCTCCTTTCTCCATATAGCACTTATCAATTTATGTAGTTCCTTGATTGGTGCCGTTCCTCCTGCTTTGATTAATTCGGCTGGAATATTGTCTATTCCTGGTGACTTGAAATTTTTCAATTTCTTTACCGACATTTCGATCTCGATCTCGCTAGGTTCGGGAATCCACGGTTCTGCGGTATGGATTTCAAATTCCTCTGTTTGTTCCCCGTTGTGTACGTTAAGAAGTTTGTCGAAATAACTTTTCCACACATCGACAATTTTAGTCGGATCCGCCTGAAGATCTCCACCTTCATTTCTAATCATTCCTAACCTCGGCTGGTAACCTTTTCTTAACGAGTTTACCCCTTTGTATAGATCTCGTATGCTATTTGTCTTCCCGTTTTCCTCAATCTCCTGAATCTTCTGCGTCAGATATTCCCGCTTTTTGTTTATGAACCCGAGTGTGGCGTTTCGTTTATCGTTACTGTAGTGGTTGGTATATGCTTCGCTTTTATTACTTAGCCATCATTGCCTGGCTTGTTTTCATATTTCATGAAACTTAAGCCATTCTTCATGAAACCAAGGTTTGTTTTTATGTTGTTTCTTCTCACCTACACGTTCCTTCGCTGCGCTCTTAATATCGTCATTATTATTACTCGAGTCGGCTAGGAGTCCACTTTTATCAAAATAATTTGTTTAATTTATTCCATTCTATAAAATTAACTTGTTTAATTTATTCCACTTTTGTTTAATTTAATCCAGTACACTTGAAAAAGCATAAATCTGACAGGTGAAATGTTATGTGAATAGACATAAGTCCTGTATACAGTGCGTTCCAAAATTCCTAACAATGAGGAAAAAATATTAAAGCGAGCAAAGAAATAGAAAAAGATAACATCGGGCGAAGTGAAACATTTCTGGAAAAGGAAGAATATCCAAGAAGTCAGAAATTTGTTAACGTTGTACTTTGAATTCCAATTGTAATAATTTAAAATCACATTTTATTGTTTACATATCACTAGACTATTATACACTGTATATTATTGCATAGCAATATTTAATTGGTATGAAAGTATGTTTCATTTTACCCGCACAGAACCGGGCAAAATGGAATTTCACATACCTCTAATTATTATTGCCTATAGTTCAAAAACTTCAATATTCCTTTTTTATTTTAAGATGGAATGTAGGAGAGGTTCCAAGGTTTCCATTGGTGTATTAAACATTTAGTTATATCTGCTTGTTCCAAAGTTAGGATGTGCTAAATGAAAAGTGTGGCCACTTTGTCCGGATTTACTCTACAATTAATTCACATTGCTTGAAAACCTTAGTTTTGTTTTGAGATATTGCAGGCAGATTTCACAATGACTTAAATCTAAACGTAAGTTAAATGCAAAATAGGATGTTTTAGCCAACCATTAGCAATGTTTTAGTAATCCCACAGGAAGTGGCCTAATTTTCTTGAGGTATTTACTTTTGTAAGCAACAAATTAATTTAAAAATTCCTGTTTATCCACGGACATCCAAGAAAATTATTTCCCGGTCTTCTGAACTAATGCCTTTTTAATTAATTCATCGTGTAATTTTCTTGGGTCATGATTAGGACGTGGCCCCTTAATAAGCTTTTAGCTTTTTATCCAATTTACAAAAAAAAAACACGAGATACTTCTAGGAAATATTCGCGGTACGAGTCATCTATATCTGAACGGAATAGTTCTAGGGAGCCGTACTCTTTTATAGGTAATCCGGTATAGAAGCCTTTATAAGAATTCAATGTTTAAGTTGGAAACACTGACAACTGATTTGAATTTAATCAAATCCTTACATAGGAGAATTCTATATGATGCAAAAAACAAAGACCGTATGCAAAATTTCATATCTTTTCTCCATGTTAATTATTGAGTTCGAATGATGAACCTGTGACTGAATCAGCGATGAATTGGCAATACTGACAACATGGGTGTTTGTGGGAGCGTTCAACTTCACAGTCGTTTTCTAAAAGTGCAGAGGAATATTTCATGTCAAAACTGTTGTGTATATGATGAACGGGGTAGAACCAGTTGCAAGAATTGTATTTTTTTGAAAAAAAAAAAAAAAAAATTGACAACACTGTCGTCCAAGATGAATTTCGTTAAAATCCTCTCTTAGGGGAGCTTCCATGATGGGAAAAGGCCTGTGCAATATTTCACAGCTTCTGTCTACATTAATTACTGACTTTTGTTGATTATTCCATGAGCGAGTGAATCAGTGGCGGAGCGTTCAACTCAATTGTTTTCTAAGGGGTGACGAAGAGTATTCATTCAAAACTTGGTGTACATATGATGAGCAGTGTAAAAACATTTGAAAGAATTGTATTTATTTTTAAAAATTTAAAACACTGATAAACGGTATTGAATTTTGTGAAATCCTTTCTTGGAATAACTTTACAGGGATGGAGAAAGACCATATGCAAAATTCCACAGCTCTATGCGCATTAATTACTGAGTTCTGTTGATTATTCCGTGAATGAGTAATTCTGAATTTTCAATTTTATGTATATAAATGACTACGACGTATCGTACATCTCGAACAGTAGCGTTTATCACGCATCCATACCTTGGATTTATTAGTTGACCAACAATCAATATCTTGTTACAAAGCTTAGTTTCCCACGCTTATGGCCTCCAATTACTTCATGCCTTGTTTGAACAACTGAATTCAATATTCTTTTGTAAAAATGGTTAATTGTTTAACGCGTTCGAAGCTAATAATTTAAATGTCATAACAAGTTATGAACAAAAGGATAACACATGAATTTTCCATCTCATGCAAATAACAAATGAATAATGGATTTAAAAAAATAGCTTAAAAGTGAATAAATGGTGCATTACATTGTTTGTTTTAACAAAATTAGATAACAAAGTTCTCATAGTTTTGTTTTTCATAATAGACGTTTATAATCTGAATTGATTACGTCACATTTCTCTTTACCTCATATTTTTCTCAACTTGTTACATAATCAACAGTTCGCATCTACATTTATTGGCTCTTTCATCGGTTGGAACATCACGTTCTTCTTTGTTGTCTCATTTTCTTCCGTTTTAGTTCCTTGATAGTGAAGCTATAGCAAGAGGAACATTATAATTCCGCCCACGGTGTCCGTTCGTCCGTCATTCGAAAGGTCTTGACTAGACTAGCTCATCGCCACCATAACCGTCTTGATTGCTGCAGTATTTCAGCGTTGCTAACCCATTTGAAAGAAAAAATCAATAATTCAAGTTTGATTCCATTTCGTTTGACTTATCAGCACCAAGCTTGGTAAAAACATTATGTGACACAATAGAAAAATATTGTGGGTATCTACGTCATCAATCACCCTACTTACCAGTGTTGCCAACCTTTTTTATAAATTGCTCCCATCACGTTACACGTATCAGCACCAAACTTGGCATAAACGTTATTCGATACAATGGAAACGTACTGTGCATTTCTGTCCCCAAGCTCCTTGTTGTTAGTGTTGCAAACCTGTATTCAGAATATATATCTCATGAACCAGAAAGTGTAGAGACATAGCTGAGGTGTCCTAGGAAAGTTCTTGGCTAGACTAGCTCTGAGCTCCCGTAACAGTTTTAATTAGTACAGTGAGTCAGTGTTGCTAACCAATATTCATGAATTAAATTTGTCAAGTTATTTCCATTCTGTTATACCTATCTGCAGCAAAATTGGCATAGATAAAATAGAAAAATTCTGTGGGTGTCATCGCCCCGAAGTACCTAAATTATCAGTGTTGCCAATCTATTTTCCATAAAATTCAATTTTTCAAATTTCTTTCATTACGTTAAATGTAGCAATACCAAACTTGGTTCAAATATTATTGGACTCAATAAAAGAGTACTGTGCATTTTCTCGTACCTAAGCACTGCATTTGTCAGTGTTGCCAACCTATTTTATAAAAAGATAGGAGTTGGATGGGAGAACGGCTTAACTCGAAAAATGCAGTTCTCAGAAAAACGAGTTCGATAGTTTAACCTGTGATTTTACTTGATTTCCGTGCCTGTGGACATTTTGACATAATATGGAAAAATGTTGCTAATATCCCTAGGAAGGCATTGCATAAACCATAGGGAAGCTATATTAATCCCTGATATGAATATAATACAATAATTAATCACAGAAGTTAAGCCATTTTTACATCTGCACGTCGTATCCGCACCAAACTTGGAGCGAATGTTCTTAAGTATCCGAGATAAAGGACTATCAGGGTTTCCACATCCCGAATCATCTCCAGTTGTCAGTATTGCCACCTTATGATAAAATATAATATCACTATGGCTTTTATTCTATTAAACGGATCTGTACCAAAGTTTGCAGGATTATCCTTCTACACAATACAAACATGACGGTAAGGAACAGTACCCCTTCATGTACTGCACTTAAGTTTTTCAAAGCTTCAGCAAGAACTCATCGTACTGTTCCACATATCCCAACCAAACTGGCATGAATACTCTTCGTCGACCTAGAAAAGTAACTATGACCATCCCCTCCCACTGAAACATCCAATGTGTTAGTGTTGGCACTAATTTCAAACTTGTATATTCCAACGAAAATTTGATTTCGTTGATAAGACGTTAATGTGACGTGTTTTCTACTGCTATTTTAAACTACGCCATAGATTACGTTTCGTGCGTGTCTTTCTATGTTAATTGCATAAAAACTTGTACTTAAAAAGCGAACGGAATGAAATTAACTACAATTTTCACGTTCTCATTTCCATGTTGAAAACAGGTTGAATTTTAAACTATGGGTATTTTAGCGAAGATTTAATTTCGTTGATAGACCATTAAATGTGACGAGTTTTCACTGTAATCTTAAACTATGACAGATTTCTCTTCATACTTGTCTTTTCCCCTGATATAAATCTAATTGAGAACTTGTAAGGTGAAGTGGGAAGGGCCATTCGAGCCCTTTCTTTATCAACCAATCTGCGTAAAGTAAAAGTGCTATTGTGGCATTGCCCAGAGGAGACTTTCTAAGTATTTGTTTCATTATTTCCCACAAACGAATCGGGGCATGTGTAACGACCAAACAACACGCAACAATATACTTGATGGGTTTCTCCTTTTTTTAAATAAAATGAACACTCAGTGTATATATTAGTGTTCATTTCATGTTAAGTTTGTTTTCCATTCTCAGATTTCTATAGAGATGCTGTATTTTTCGCATGAAACAACATGACATGATGCTACACTATTGAAAAAGCAATAACAAAGGGGGTTAGTCTGCCCAAAGCTGGAAGAAAGTAAGCTTCTAAAAATCTGAAGGGATAAAAAAAATGGAAGCTAAGAGCTATGAATCAAGGGGGGAAGGGGGTCTTCCCACGTAAAAATGTTATTATTTCGTTTCAGGAAAGGGAAACAGATATTGTTAAAAGTAGTTAGTTAATTAATATAATGTGAATAATTTTGATTGTTGTTCAATTAATTGATAATTAATTTGTATAATTGTTTCTTCCTACGCATAATATCGTAATGTTCCCTTTAGTTTCGATTTGGTAGAGTCAAAGATATACGGGATTGGTTTATAACCCTCAACCCTTTATTAACATACAAGAATAAAGTTAACAAAATTACCGTCCCGAAGAACACAGTTTACAGTTATATGAGTACAAATGATTAAAGATGTCTTATTTAATAGTGATCAGTTAGAGGTCCTGGAAAATAGGATGACACCAGTTCCTTAGCAAGCTGCGTGTCGGGAAGTTGTACCAGTTCCTTGGCGAACTACCTGTGCAGGATAGTACCAGTTCCTTAGCGAACTACGTACTAGGATGTTCCAGTTTCTTAGCAAACTGCGAACGGTTGAAGGAGAGGAGCTGACCACCCGGGGAAAACGAGTGATGGTTCGTGCTCTGTGCAGGTCCTTTTTAAAGGTGAATGTAGGGGTGGTTTCTCTTGTTTCTCCTACTTGACTCCAGCTCCCTCTGTCTTCCGTTATTTGCTCCATCTGGTGTTAGCTTGAGGAGTTGACCGTCGTCTGCTCCAATGTGTATGTATTATTTGTTTACTTGCATAACCACATGTTTGTTCTATAAACATGTGTGTTATTGTTTATACAATGTCCACGTGTTCGCTATACACGCTGGTCATTACGATATTTTCCAGCTAAAAATTATTTATTGTCAGGTGTGCAGAAGTATAATATTTCAATAATGTAAAACGTCAGGTGAACGTTGGTTACCTTTTCGTTGCGTAATACAAAGAAGAATTGCTATTCAATATCTATGGAGAATAAGACAGAAGTTCAATGTATACCTTTTTGATCTTTCTATCTCCATATTCCTCGTAAACGTATAAATCAATGTTCAGTATTCAAATCATTTAGTATCTGATCTAAATATAACATTGACTTTACAGTTGGAAGAAGGAAATAAATTTTAAAAAACTGTTTTGTGAGAAATTACCATAAACTGTATAAAATGTTTCCTATGTATTGTAAGGAAACATTTTTTTTACTAAATATTTAGAACGATATTCTCATCCTTTGTGTGGTGTTCAGACAGTTTCCAGATATAGAATATTTGCTACTAAAATTTAGAAAAGTTGGTGGGTTTGTTTCCTTCTTCCAACGGATGGAGAAAGTTACCAGAAAAATGTAGCAAACAGTCAATAAAAAGCTTCAGATGAAAGCTATTCACGAGAGATCCTGCATAGACATGTGTTTACCGTTCTCGCCTTCGGTGCGAGAGATCCCGGGTTTGATTTCCGGCGGGAGCTCTATTTCATAGTCACGTTTCCATTACCCATACCAGGATTGCTGGTGTGGCTTGGTGTCAGGAAGGGCATCCAGCCGTAAAAACACCTGCCAAAATATAAAAAAAAACTATGGAAATACGCTGACCCCATCTTACATGGGAAAATCAGCGGAACAAACACAACTGATGAATATTATTTATGAGTAATTTACGGAAGAAACATGCTTCCATCTTCCTTGTATCTAAATAAGTTCACTGCTATGAATCATGAAGGCCAATGGAGTTATGGAGACTTACTGCTGATGTGGTCAGTGGTGAGTGTCACTTGCTTTACCCCAAAAGTACTCTCATAAACGATCCTGGAATAATAATAGACCCTAATTCATCGTTGTCACTAGCACTTGTTTTAGGCAAGGCATATAAGGTCTCGTAGAAGCATCTCTTCTCTATAGTTACATAAGTGTTAATCTTATTTACGCCTTTGATTTAGTCTTGCCATGTAGTAAGACTTACGTATTTAATCCATTAACCGCGATTACTGAAGGATCAATCTCGTCTTGATAGCGCCATCAATGAACTCGACAGCAATTACTTTGGCCACCAAGTCTTACAGTGCAGGACTTCTTCTGAAGACACCTTCCTAACACAATATCCTGGTGGTCTTACCATTCATATCAGTTCACAGTCATAGAGGTGAGCGGATGTAAGGAAACGAGCTGAAAAACTAATAAGCATGGTTAGACATGGACCTCTGCTTCTTTTTTCGGCTTGCAGCAGACCTGAGAATAAAGAAAAGGGACTTCTTGTTGGTCTTCTCCCAACTTGTGGTGAATTACGATCCGTTATTTAAAACAGAAATGAGCGGGTACAGCGATATCGGGATCTTGGTGAAACACCCACAGACACTTGTTGCTAGAGGTATAGATGGCTTGTCACCTAATCATATCCCGTGTATAGGGTGAGTCAAAAGTCACAACCTCGGTGATTACTGCAAATTCTGAAGGAACACAGGTACAAGTATGAAACTCTGCATCACACATAAATGGGTGCGGTAAAGCTTTGTGATGATATAGTGGGGGGTATATCTTGCAAGAAGCCATCTTGGGTTTATCTAAAGAACCTTAACAGCAAAGAGGGTCATGTGGATCATAATTATAAATTTGATTTTTGTGGGAAATTCATTCGCGAAGACAGTTAGTATCTCTGACCTATTGCTAGTTAGCAGAGATTTTAAACGAAACAATTAGTTACAGATAAGGCAATGAAACATCGCTATCTCATATGAATTTTTGACGACCATCTATATAAAATGTTGTACTATGTAACTCCTTTTCGTTTAAGACTTTTTAGGATGACTGCTTCCGAGATAGGCCTCACTATACCGCCAAAAGGTTTTCCCGCACCTACCTAAATATTATACAAATTTACATAGTTGTACCTTTTTTCCTTCAGAACATACAGTAGTTATGGTGGCTATAACCAGGGCTGGAATGGAGGGTACACGCGGGTACACGGCGTGTACCCACCTCAAAATTTTAGAAGGAAGCGTGTACCTACCTGAATACTAGAGCAACGCTTGGTACACGGTGGGTACACGCCGTGTACTCAGCTATTTGAAACCTGGCAGTGAAACGAAGAATGAAAGGGACGACTCAAGCGGATTTAATCTTCATGAATTTCCAACCCTGTGCTATCTGCAGGGAAAATACATGTAAATAATGGAATGGACAGTTTCACAAATTCACATACTTTTCACTTTTTCAGTTCTATTTTTCTGAACGAACCTTGGAACAACACGTGCATTTAATTTTGCAGAAGCTGGGACCATTTCCCACCCTTGTCAAAGAGCCAACATTTGTAACCCCGTAACAAAACAAAGAACCCTCTATAAGATCTCACTTTCTCCACTATTATTGTTTATATCATAAACTCGCTGAAAGGAAACCACAATTCTGAGGGCTTTGCCCTCCGACCGGCCCCTCTACGGGAGCCGTTAATTTTACAATACAATCGTGGGTGCTGTCCTGCAAATGTCCCCCCTCTGAGCCAGGAAGAAGAGAAGATGTAAGAGAGAGGAGAGAGGGAGGGATGATAAAAACCAGTTGCAAGTTGATATTGTGCTTGTTTTGGGGACATTTAGAACAAGAAAAAAAGACATTCCGACAAAGCTTTCAAAATCCCCTTTCGCTGGATAAGACGCTCGCAAGTGGGGTGTGTGGAAATAATTTTATGATTTAGATAAATCTGGTACTGTTGGATGTTGTTGAGGTTGAAGAATGTGACCTTTCGCCATATTGAAAATAATGAATGGAACTTGAAGAACTTTTATGAGCAAACCAAACTGAATTTTATCCCAGAAAAACACAACCAAGGTCTCTGTATTATAAAACAGCAATTCACCCCTGCCAAAGGCATTGAAAACAGGGTAAATAACAAATGGCAATGGAGATATGTTTTCCTCCCTGTTTCTTTCACATTTCACCATTCATAAGTTCCGCCAAAAACGTTTATTGGTTTAAAATATTTGTTCACAAGATTGAAGTAGCTACCAAGGATGACACCAAATACAACAAGAATCATAAACCCTCTTTGTTGCTCGTTTCCGACAACAATTGTCAATATTTTGCTGTCTCTGTCCCAGGATGAGCGGTGTCAAGATAGGGCATCTAGTAAATGAACATTGTCATTGACCATAAATGGGAACTGTTTATTATACGGTGACTAAATCACAGAAACAACATAGTGTTAGTTAGTTACGCTTTTCGCTAGCTACGAGACGAGTGAGATACATTCTTTGTGTGTAATGAGTTTTGTGTTTAAGTGACAGAGTGTTTGTATATTGTGCCACATAATTAGGAATTATGTCTACATTTATGGAGAAGTGGTTGTCATCGAAAAGAAAAAACGAAGATGATCATGCAGTGTCAAAAGTGGCGAGAACAGATGTCCGGCAGCCCGAGGTAAGTAAACTTTTTCTTGTAGTAAATATTTTCAAGTTCAGATTGAGGATTTCCCAGTAGAATAATATTGTTTGGGAAAATTAATTCTAGAGCTTCAGATCTAAAATACCATGAAGAATAGAGCATACGCGGCATGGTACGCTCAAAGACTTCAGGCCTGCGCTTTCCAAAGTACATATGCCAAAATTGTGCAATGCGTGCGCAAGAAATTTCCCAAAGGAAGTAGGGCATCTAAGAAATTCTTTGAAGTAGTGCCTAAAAGTGGGTCGAAGTAAGCATGAATTGCACTATTTTCCAGTTGCGCCAGGTCGATATGGCAAACAGGTTTCCTTTGCGGAAAATTTTGTTTAAATAAACGTGGTGACATAACAAACAGGAGTAAGAATCGCATGCATTTCCCTGAACTTTTGGTGTATTTATCAATAAAAGAGACTCTCATTGCCAGGTTGCATGATGATGATTGCGTTTATCATTTTCACTCATATGGAAGGCCCACGTTTACTCCAAAGAGAATGTTTGGGAATCCCTTGCGCTTCTATTGCACAATTTTGGAATATGAATTTTAGAAGAGAACAGTTTTAAAATCTTTGAGGGTACCACGTCACTAGTCTACTGTTAATGGTATTGGATTGGAAATATCAACCTCTAGAGTAGAGACGTAACAATAATTGCTCGGGCCCGCCTGCAAAAATTAAATTTAAGCCCCTGAAACAGAACATACTCCTGAAGCTTTCCATCTCAATTTAGTAAGTTTAAGAAAATTTATACTAATCAAGTCATAGATTTTGATATTATTATTTCTATAAGGTCTTTACGGAAATTTAAGAGACCCATATCTTATTTTTTCTCCTTTCCAAAAAACTGTCCCCTCGAAATATTCCTTCCTAAAGTTCATTATTGATAATTATAGAAGCTATCATCACTAATTATAATTAGTGATGCTCAAAACGTGTATGCTGTATTATTTTGACAAATTACAGCAACTAATAAACATGACAAAGTCATTCCTTTTTTTATAGCATATGTATGCATAGTTTTTCATGTAGAAAGCGTACTCCCATGTGGTTTGTACAGGGTACAGAATTTCTGATAACTTAGAAGAAAACTCGACAATTCCATTATTCCGGGAATATTTTACTCCCTTCCGTAACAAAGTACGTACTTGTTCTTTGAAATTTTTGAGTAACCACTTGTAGGTACTTAACCGCAAAAATACCTTCAGGGTGTTGGTACTGTTACTTTCACTGTAACACCAAAGACAAGTTGGTAATTTTCGAAAAATTTCTTTTTCGAATTTGTGAAACATAAATTTTCAAATTTTCGTTTCTGTATGTCTTTTTTCTTATTTGTCGAAAAAAATCGCTTATTTGGCTATTTTTTTTCTATTTTCGTTTCTTAATGTGCGTATTTGAGACAATTTTCTTTCTGTTGCTCTTGCTTGTTCGAGCAGAATCTTTTTAATTTCACAGTTCTGAAAACATTTTCAATTTTGTACATTATTTGGTATTGTGAATATGTTTTTCTTTGTTAAATTGTTGAGTATATATTAATATATATAGGCCTTTAGGTGTTTCAGGCTCAGGCAGGGATAGGGGGGGGGGGCGAGCAGATGAAGGAAAGTTGTAGGCAAGGGCCTGGTAAGTAAGTACTTACTATTCCGGCATTTGTCTGATATGACTGAAGAAGAACCTTGGAGATACCTTAGTCGGGATGGGAGGCCGCTGGGAAAGTACGTTTTCTTCACTTTCGCGGTTAAGAAGGCAATTTGTTCTCTCATGCATTACATTCGTGCTTTTTTAATAGATTATATATTCTTTAAATCAGTGCTCGAAGTGGGTCAAAAGAGATAAGGGAACAGTTGCAGAAGTGGGCTAGAAAAGGTAAGGGTACGTTTGCACCTAGTGGCGGCGATTACCTATTGAAAGCAAAGGCAATGAGCTCCCATTAATTAAAAGGTACGCCAAATCCAAGAAAACGGTAAGAGCACGGTGTGCCCCCTCGTGCCCCTCCACTTCGAGCACTGCTTTAAACGCAAGCTATATTTGTAGAAGATATAATTTAAAATAGTATAATTTTGCTTGTCTGCTCCGTTCTTTCCATAACATTTTATTAAAAAATAATCAAATTGAACAATTAAGATTCATACTGTTATTTTGGAGCTCAGTCAGAGCTTTCTACCGTAGAAAGGCTCTGGCCTCTGGCTCAATGAAAAATAAAGAGAAACTGTTTTAGTAGGCAGGGGGAGAATTAAACACATTGTCACACAGTTACGTGTACATTAAACCCATAGTATCCAGAGTTTTTCACGTACCTCCGTCCGACTTTGCATCATTATGTAGGTTTAGTAGGAACATTTCTGAATTATGGGCATTAAAAGTAAATAAAACGATTACAAATTGTAGTTCTGGTGAAATTCAACATTGTGGTTCGACCTGAGCCTCAGATGCCTAAAGGCCTTAAATAAATTCAGTTCAATTCAGTATGTCGTTACGTATTGTTTTCCGACAGGTAAACAAATGCCTTAATCTACCTCGTGGTGTCAGTGTATTCTAAAATTCTTTGTGTTGAAAACATTGTTCCTTTAAGGATCTGATCACTTTTAATCAGGCTTTAGGAAGAAAGAACCTTGGAGGAATTAAATTAATTGAATCTATTTTAATTTCTCCATGGAAAGAACGTACTTATTTATTTATAGCCTTAGGCAACTTTGACTCATATCAGGGAGGGAAAGAATGTGGGAAGCTGCCGACAAAGTTTTAAGCAACAATACCCTCACTTAACAGGTGTGACTGATGAGAAACCCGAAGTTCAAACGGGCGTACCTCTCCATTACCGGTCAGAAGTCCGCTATGTCACCGCCTGGACTACGGACGCTGAGTACAAAATGCGTGCACATTGAAAGAGAAATTGCTACTTAAATCGGATTTACAATCTCTCTAAACAAATGACCAGGAATGGATGAGGGGTTAGCGCACTCTTTTCTGTGTGCGTGGTTACGGGTTGAAATCCTTCCCGAGGTCAACTGAACGGAGTGATTTTGAGTCCACTTTACCAAAAACTGAATGAGCAGTCCACTGTGCGAAATTCTGAGGAGATGGGGTGATTTACCCCGCCCACATCAACTTAATAATTTTCCCTCTTACTAAAATCTCTCCCCCCCCCCCGGGGGAGATAAAATTATATAAGTTGTATCCAATACATCTACTGCATTATGGGTGTGCCGCATATAAAGGCTTCCCTACATATGAATTTTATTTTTAAGAAATTAATTTGGCTTAACAGGGCAATATTGCTTGCTAAGATAGTTAGATGTATTATTGGGTATAAGTTCGATTGTGATATGCTCTACCACTATTGAAGATATCGAGTTCAAATATCCCGTATCTTTGTTGTCATACATCAGACATCAACGTATCTGATCCATTACCCATTTCTATCGAATACGAGAAACAAAAGGGAGGGATTGCTTTTATTTTTAAAGAAAAAATATCTTTTTTTTTTCATAAAATTTGTATGGTTGGCCTTCAGCTCCAACTTTGTACGTATATTCATTGTGTGAATTAGCGGGGATGCACGGGATTCCCCACCCTAGCGCAAGTTTCCCACCCTGGAAAAATATTTTTCGTCCCTGCCAGGGATAAAATCCCTCCCCGTAGATGTTTCGATCAAGGTAAGAGAAAATCGGAACATTTTTATTTGGCAGAACTCGAAACTATTTTAATGTGAATGACAAGGGTTTATGAACTTTCACTAGCAGCTAAGAAGCCAATTGGGAAGCCATTTATTTTGTGATGTTTATGAAGTTGCTTAATGTGAATGATTTGGTATGATTTGTTTGATTTAGTACCCCCTATTGGAAAATAGGACTGCACGTTTTCCCTCCTTTCCCTCCCTCTCTCGCCCTCCGTATGTTGCCTGTTGAAATCCAGGCGTTATATTTTGTTCCTCCCCGGGCCTTGGCTAAAAAGTTTAATTCGCACACTACGTATAATGCACGTCAGTTTCCACTAATTTCAATTTTCAGCTATGGGTTACTAAGTGAACGTCAGTAAGTTCGATAGAAAGGGTGCGATACATATTTCTTTCGTATACTGCAGAACTAATAATATAACTGTTAAAAAAAAAAGCTCTGTATCGTTGGGCAAAATGGGCTCGGTCGTCTAACGTTTGTTACATGGGCACAAAATTTTTGGATTTAATTTGAGTCTATGAATAGTTTATCTTAGTACATTATTTAGCTTAAGAAAAGAAAAGAAGAAAACAATTGTTTTATATTAAAATTTCTCATATTTTATTTTCTAGATTCTTCTTTTATTTCAAAAGCTTTTTCTTATTTTGATTTTTTGACGGGGGGGGGGGGATATTTTTAATTATGGAAAATTCTTTCGTTCTTCCTTTGTCGAAAACTTTCTTGTT
>JAGDQP010007290.1:40640-59789 GCA_022664845.1 Lepisma saccharinum
CCAGGCAAATGTCGGGATGGTACCTTGAACTTGGGCCCTGGCCGACATCTTTCTGCTTCCTTTCCCTTCCCCTAATCCGGCTTAAGCCTTAGATGCATGAAGGCCATAAATAACATGCAATTCACAACGTAATTAACCTGAAGAGAAGAAACTGAAATGAAAAAGAGTTATTAAATTTTTAATACGAGCGCCATGCTTACCCTAAACTGGAATAGAGTTTTATGTTTTAATATTTCTAGTCTAAAATACAGCATATCTTAATTTGAATCCTTCTAGTGAAATCAACACATTATACGTTGTGTATAATAGTATTCTTTGGATCGTTAAAGTATTTCTACGTTTTTTGTAATGTGTATTAATGAATGTACTTTATAGAGAATTGTTGTTTCATAAGTATTTTAATTTGATTTTTATAGGAAAGCATAAGTCATGGATCCTCTCAGTGGCCTTCAATATGGAACCTAGAACAATGGCAAGAGAAGCAAGTAAAGTATCCTTGGCTTGCATGCAAGAATGGGAAGTTAGGATGTCAGATATGCTCGGAAGTTAACCATCTTGGTCCACTGAAAGACAAGGGTATGTCTCTTTCAGGTGAATGGTGTAAGTACGAAGTTCAGCCTTGTGAAAATGAGAAGAGAAGTGCTCAGTTAGCTTCACTCCGGCACAAGATCAAGAAGCATTGTGACTCGAAATGTCATTCAACTGCTATGTCAATTTGGAAGACAAAAGGAGAAAAACATATTGAGAAGTTAGTAGTCGACTCGACCAACTTGGTGCAGAAATGTAATGAAAATGTTTTCCGGACTGTGTACTATTTAGCCAAAAATAACCGACCATTTACTGATCACGAATCATTGATTCAATTACAAAAGTTCAATGGTGTGCATGTGGGACAAATTTTGCACTCGAGAAAAACTGCCAGTAACATTGTGAGTCATATTGCTGAGGAGATGAGCAAGCGTATTGTGACTCATTTAGTTGAATCATCTGCTAAGTTGTCTGTTCTGATAGATGAATCTTCAACTATCAGTAAAAAGTGTACCCTTGTCGTGTATGTTCGGGCCTCGATTAATAACGAAGATCCAGTGTTTATGTTCTTGAAACTGGTTGAATTAGAAGGACAGACCGCTGAAGTAATATGTTCAACTTTATTAAAGTGCTTGAAAATGTGCGGGTTTTCAGAAAATTACTTGCAAAATCACTGGGTGTCTTTTGTAAGTGATGGTGCTAGTGTCATGTTGGGCAAGGCAAATGGTGTAGCCAAACGACTAACAGATCTATATCCGCGTTTACTTGTTTGGCATTGCATGAACCATAGGTTAGAACTTGCGGTAAATGATTCCGTTAATGAAGTTGCGGGGGTAAATCACTTCAAAATGTTTATCGAAACTCTCTATGCACATTATAACCAATCTCCTAAAAATTTACTGGAGCTCTCCAATATATGTAAAGAACTTGAAGTCCAGCTATTGCGTATTGGACGAATCATGGATATTCGCTGGATTTCAAGCAGCTTAAGAACAGTCCGTGCGGTATGGGTAAACTTTCCAGCATTATATGCACATTTCATAGATAAAGTAAAAACTGAACCTCGCATTTGTGCTAAACTAAAAGGTTTGGCAGATAGGCTTGCTAGTAACGAATTTGTTGCAGATCTTGGTTTGATGTACGATATATTGCAGGAGCTATCTTATTTATCTCTTCAGCTGCAAGACAGAGATATGACCCTACAACGTGCTGATTACCTCGTTCGGCGGACCATCAGGGTTATAGAAACCTATAAGGAGGAACCTGGACCAATGTACGAGGAGGCGTTGAAAGCTCAGAAAACCGGTGTAATGAGAGGTGTTTCCCTTAGAAGAAATATGAAAGTTAAGAGCTTGAATGCTAATCAATTTATTCAAAGTGTTTGTGATAATATGAAGAGAAGATTATGTGATAAAAATGAATCTAATGATCACATCTTAAATGACATGACGATACTAGATCAGAAAACATGGCCCGAAAACGTCGGAATTCGTCACGGTGAAAACGAAGTAAGGCGACTTTGTCAAAGATTTAACTTGAATGTGGAAAGGGCAATAAGTGGTATGCGAGAATATGTTGAGAGTTCCTCGACAATTCCGGAAGATTTGAAACCCTTGAAACGCTGTACACAAACATTTCCTTGCAGTACTGCGGAATGCGAAAGAGGATTTAGTGTTATGAACATTGTCGCAAATAAACTTCGCTCCAGCTTGCTGGTAGAAAATATTTCTAATTTAATGTTTGTGAATATTAACGGCCCACCTTTGTCTCAGTGGAATCCAAAGCCATATATCGAAAGCTGGGAACGGAATCACCGAAATGCTATGGATTCACGCTCAAAAAAATTGTCGATGGAAACTGAAAAGAAGTCATCTGTTTGGCAGTTGTTGTAATTGGAAACTTATGCAAGTTGGTTGGTGCCGTGGCAGAGAGATAACTGGAACTTAACCGAACTTAAATGAAATATTCAATTAATTCATTATTTTTTTATTTGTTTGTTAAATTTAATCTTTGTATTTACTGTTAGTGATAATCAAATATTTATTTATATGAGTGAAAATCATTTATTTATTGTTTGCGCATTTAATCTGAGATGTGTAATTCTTCTGTGTCATGAAGGAACAGTTCACTTTAATGTTACGTTTGAACTGAGAATCTAGTACATCAACTATGGAGCAATTTTGCTTAATTCTATTCAGAGATATATATAACACTAAAGAGATAACACTTAATTCTATTCAGAGATAGATTTAACACAGGAGGTGAGTTGATGGAATCAGAAGCAAGCTTATCTCATTTATTATATAATTCTGAAATTTTAGGTTTAAATGTTTATGTATTGATAGGCGACAAACTGAACGAATGAAAAATGACTGAAAATCGAGATCTGCAACTAAAATGATTTCTAGGAGAATGTTCGAATTGAGAATTGTTGGAATACAGCTAGTTATTATAAGTAAATGGAAATTGTACTCTTCGCATCAAGCACGCTTGTATTAAAGGAATATTCATTATTCATATGCAGCTACGGGAAGGTAAGATCTAAACCAAGAATATATGTATTTGTATTATGTTCATATTGTATAGTAAGATGTGTTTTGCAACAAAGATTTTTACATTGTTGAGCATTGTCTTATAAGTAATAGGATTCATATGCTTACCTGGGATTCTAAATAAATGTTATATGATAACGAATTTAGCCAAAGCAATTACGGCCACTATTCATTTTAACTTTAATACTAATAAGCAACTCATCAGATTAAGGTATACAAGTCGCCAGACTTGGACATGCATTGAACTGAACCAACCCACGCAAATCTAATTAAAACTAACATAATAATAAAAAATATATAATAGCAGGGACTCTATACCGGGTCTTCCAGCTGCCGGTTTGTATTCTGACCACTAAAATACTGCGGCTCAACCCAACCGGTAACTGGGAGGTCCGGGTTCGATCCATATCGTTCGTGGTAAGACCGGCTTGCTTATGTATTTTTCAAGAGTGAACCTCACGCAAAATCTTTGTGCATACGCAAATATATTAAGTTTATTTACAAATTTTAGTTGTTAAGTCTTCAAAATGGTTGTTATCGAAACGTGCGATTTGCAGTCATTCACTCTCTCAGGTTTGAATCCCGCCTCAGGCGGTTGTAAAATAATTACAAACTATACTTGAAGACGAGAGATAAAGAACTCTCTCGAAAATGTAATAGAAACACGAGTTTAGATATAAAATCATATAGACAATGGACGAAGTCCAACACTTGTGTACACATATATTCTCAATTGTGTTGTTCTTGAAATTGTGTCAAACATGACTGAGTATATCCAATGAAAAAAAACAACAAGAAAACAGATAAGCAAAGTTTATTACGTAGCAAAGCAATAAATTACGTTTTCATATCCTATGAAAGTCTAAATGTTTCATTAGAATTTAACATAATTCCTATAAAATTGAAGCTCTGGTTATCGCGTGTCCTAGAACATTGTGGTTGAAAATTTATGGACAGCGTGTACCCAAGAAAAAATTTGGGATTCCACCCCTGGCTATAACATTTGACTCACCCTGTATATAGGATATGGTTAGGGACAAGCCAAACGTCTATTAATAATTGTTTCTAAGTTCTCCACCAACATCCTGATATCGTTGTTACCGTGTAATTAATGTTTTGAAGAAAGCATCGTAAATCAACATGGGAATGGATCCGTACCAGTTTTAATGGAGTATCCTGTATAATAATATTATATACACTGAAAAAAGTCTTCGGTAAAGAAGTAACTTTTACGTTCAAAAGATGTTATTAGAAGACTTTATGTATTAAGGATGAAACACAATAATTATAGTTATACAATACTACTTACTTTAAAAATATCTTTTATGTATAAGCCTATTGAAGTATTAAATATACTATTTCCCCCACATTTCGCTTCTATGAGTAGGCTAGATTCGGATCAAATTTTTCTCTAATTCAAAACAAAATGACGCCTAGATGTAATAGCAAATAATTATTAAGATTCCCATTTCTTTGTGCCCTCCTTACGAGTAACGTCCCACAATTTGAGAAAAACTGGTCTATATAATGATGTTCACTTACTACATGCGTAGGAATACCAGGTCACATTTCTCCCATTTTGATCTAACATATCTCTTTTATATATCCTTTCTGTATGTTATTAATTCTGTTAATAATTCCACTACTACCAGGGTGAGTCATATGTTCGTAGCGTTGGGTGGCCCCGCTCACTCGATGCCAGAAAACCATGTGCAACGTGTAGAAAAGATGAAGGTGGTGGCGGCTGAAAGCGTGTCACGTGTCTGTCTGATCACAGCGCTAACGGTGTGTGGGAGGAACTATGCGTTGAATACACAGTTGGCAGGACAATGGTTGAGGAGAAACTTGTGTGTCGTGTGCTTCTGCGCCATTACTGGAAAAAGGGGTTGAATGCAGCAGCAGCAGCCAAGGAAAATTGTGCCGTAGAAGGTGAAGGTACTGTCCACCCGTCCACAGCTAGAAAGTGGTTTCAACGTTTTCGGTCTGGTGACACCAGTCTCGATAACAAGCCAAGAGTGGAGGCCCTGAGACGACGGATATCGATGCCCTCCTGAACGCTGTTGAATGAAACCCAGGAACCAGTACCCGTCAGCTGGCAGATGAGGTCCAGACATCACAAACCAGTGTCGTTCCTCACCTGCATCAACTTGGGTTTCGCTCCAGGCAACCGAGAATGGTTCCCCATGATTTGACTCCCGCTCAAGCTCAACAACGTGTGACCCTGTGTGAAGAGCTGCTTCGAAACCCAACTGACGACAGGTTTTGGCGGTGGATCATCACGAATGATGAAAAGTGGATCTTTCTTCGTTATCCTGACATCGGGAAACAATGGCTTCGACCAGGTACCGAGGCGCAGCCAGTGGTTCAAAGAGGGCGGTTTGAAGAGAAGACAATGCTGTGTGTGTGGTGGAATTTCGAAGGTCCGGTGCACTGGGAGCTCGTTCCACATGGTCGTTCCGTTGATGGGACATTGTATGCTGAACAGCTGCAACGGGTATACGACATTGTGCGCCGTCGTTATCCAGCACTGGTGAACCGAAAGCGACTGCTCCTCCAATTTGACAACGCTCCATGCCACAGGTCAAGAAGAGTCCGCCAGCACATTGCGGACATAGATGGCGTGGACATTTTACCACCACTACCCCTACAGTCCCGACCTTGCGCCATCTGATTTTCATCTGTTTCGTTCCATGGCACACTTCCTGCGGGGCAGACAATTCCATTCCGTGGATGATGTGACAACTGGCATTACTGAGTTCTTTGCTTCAAAGTCTGCAGCCTGGTATCGTCAGGGGCTTGTGTCACTTGTGGAACGTTGGAGAAGGACCATACAGCGTGATGGGATGTACTTCACCGAATAGGCTTCTGTGGTACAGGGGGAGGCGGGTGCTGCACATTATCCATGAAAACGTTACGAACATATGACTCCCCCTGGTATATGTGAGGCCCATAACACAAGTAAATAAATCCGCGTATAAATAAATGAAACAAAATAACCTAGATGGTAATAGCGATCTGCAGCTTTTAAAAGCAAGATTTGTGTCTATTTTAGCTGAGAGAAGAATTTTAATATGTATTTGAGTAATGGGAAACGCTAATTTATATTTATTGTCAGAACATTAAAGGATTTTAACTCTGTTTATCAAATATCGTTTGTTAATATTTGTAAATTCTGCTAGACATGTTTTCGCAACTGGCTGATTTAACAAACAACGTGATTTCTCAGTGTAAGTGAAACAAGACTTTATTATTCTCTTTATTTCTATTATTTTATTTTTATTATTTCCGTTTTCTGAAAGGGTTTCCATTGTATTCAGTTTAGTATACAAAAGGTTTCGGGTGATATTGCATGTAATGAAAAGCACGAAGAGATTCGAAGTTATTGAAATGCATTTTATAATCAAATACACGCTGGGAAGATTACACTTCCCGTATATTTTAAGTCCATCCGTTTCACAATTTAAATTACCACACGGTTGATCACTTTAAATCTGCATATGTGTGAAGAAACAGGTTTTTACAAGTAAGAATATACACTGCTCGTAATTAAAAATGCAACACCAAGAAGGAGAGGAGACATCGGATTAATGCAACATTATTTGCAGAATATGAAGAGCGTGGAAAGATAAACAACATATTAGCACGAAAGGTCCGTGACGTATCACAGGCGCCGGGTATCTCATCTAGAAACCAATCGGAGGCAAGCCAGAGAGCCACAGTGCAGTGGTAGACGACTGTTGGTGTGACGTGAGTGTGTGTGTATATATATGGTCGTCGTCGAATGCGGCAGTCCTGCCAGCAGGTTTCCACATTTGATCGCGGAAGAATTGGGGCATATCGCGAGTACAGTTAACCATCCGCGACATTGGTGCCCGTATTGGACGGACTGTGTCCACAGTGCAGCGTATTTGGACTCGATGGCTCCACGGAGGCACTACGCAACTTCATACCGGATCCCAACGACCGCGCTATACGACGGCCCGTGAGGATAGAACGTTTGTGCATACAGCTTTGGCGGATCGAACAGCCACATCCCGAACACTGGCCAACGTACAGGCGGTTGTTGCACAGCGCGCAGAGTGTCCCCACGAACATTTCTATGTCGACTGGCAAAGCTTGGCGTATTTGCACGGCGCCCATTGCTGGGCTTCAGCTGACTACACAGCATAGGTATGAAGGACTACAATGGTGTCGCGAACGTCGCATATGGAGAGCTGAATGGCAGGACATTCTCTTTTCACACGAATCCCGCTTCTGTCTGCAGCATCATGATGGCCGCATCCGTATCTGGCGGTACCGTGGCACTAGGCTAGGTGATGCCTGCGTTTTGGATCGCCACGTCAGTCCGAGTGTTATGGTGTTGGATTCCGTGCCCGTTCGTGTCTCTTATGCATTGACGGACATATGACCAGCCAACGGTACATCAACAATGTGTTGGATCCAGTTATAATCCCTTTAGTGTAGGCCCTGCCAGGGACAACATCCAGCACGATAACGCGCGCCCGCATGTGGCACGTGATGTTTTAGCCTCCCTGACTGGACACAATGTTCCCCTGCTTCCTTGGCCGGCGCGCTCACCTGATCTTCTGCCGATTGAACACGTCTGGTCCATGATTGCACAACGCCTCTCACGCCAGCGACCTCTCCCAGTTACAGTTGATGAGCTATGGCATCGTGTTGAAGAAACATGACTTGCAATATCCCAGGAGGGCATCCAAGGGCTCATCCTCTCTGTGTCGCGCCGTGTTATAACCTTTCTGAACGACCATGGTGGACCCACATGCTACTGACCTTCGGTAGTTCTGTTCAGCTGTCGCGACGTTGTCACGCATCGTACAGAGCGGTAAGTTTAATCATTAGCCACTTGAACCTTACGGTATCTATCTGCCAAATTTGAGGCTGCTATCTTCTCTCCTTCTTGTGTTGCATTTTTAATGGCGAGTAGTGTATTAGAGCGAGTCTGCCTGGAAACGAATAAAATAGTTGACGAAAGGGTTCGAACCAGGGTTCTCTCCTTCATAACGTATTGCCTGTTACTAACTTAGCTACAAAGAAACAAAACGTGTACAATACATAAATTATGAATAAAATGCGTAGGGTAGACCGGTGTTATTTCGATCAGAGGGGAAAAATAACTGATAAATACGATTGTAATTTGCAAGATATTTTATTCTTGACCGTTTTCGTTCTATATAACCCCTTCTGATGAAAATAGCTTTGGACTATCCTACCAAAGCTTATAGAACTTGAGTGTGAAAAACATGACCCTGAGAAGTATGCAAAGTTTCACTTCAGGGAAGAGGAAAAACTCTCGTTCCTTGTTTAAACAGATAATTATTTGCACTTTCTTATACCCGAAACCAAGATTTTTAGTGATTGTATGTCAAGTATGGAAACCTTGTTTATAAAGTGTTTGTTTATTTGCAAGCACATTCGTATCGAAGAGGAAATCTATCTTATTTTATCATTACTCACTACAAGGGTCTCGGTAGCAGAGTAATTTTGGTTCTCTGGAGAGGGGAGTTCTACCTCCCTCCCCCCGTTAAACAAAATGCTATCATTTTCAATTTCAGTCTCAGAGGCGTGGATCTGACCTACATGTGGGTTAAGTTGTTACGTTGGAAAGACTTGATCCGACCTCGACAACAGGACAATTTCTATGCTAATACGCGATGGAGCCTGCGCCGTCCGTAGTAGCAGGACTTTTTCATCTTTGTGATTTTCAAACGCCCTCAACATCACTGGTGTGTGTTATTACGTGCACACGTCAAAGAAACAGAACTATTTTCTTCTTGTTTTAGATATTCTATTTGTTTACACATTTGTTATTTTTTACTATGTTCACTTGTTCTTTAATATTTTTATAAATACAGTAGATAGATTCATTTTCCTAGCAGCTATATTGCAGGCTTTTGTCAACTGTTTATACATTTAGTGTATTATAATGTAAACACATTTAGATAATCCCTTACTTTTATTGGAGCTTTTCGTTATATACTATTTGTTAAGTCTCACAAGTAAAATTATACAGAGTGTTTGAAATATTATGCCCATAAAATTTAGGATTAACACTTCAGACCGAAAGAAAAAAAATGTTCCTTTGAAAAAATTCGAAACTTGCGTAATTTCGAAGCAAGAGGCGCCTAAATGTTACGAAGCATCGTCACAAATGACGTAAGTATCTGGACAAATAATAACGGATCAAGGCTTAGTAAAGCAGAAAATTAAGGGTATTCATTGTCACCGAGAGAGTTGATGGGGAGTGTATTTCTAGAATTGGATATTATATGCATATGTCAGTATCTCGTAACCAAATACGGTGCTACAGGTGGGCTACAGGGAGTACCCCCCCCCCCCTTGTAGCCTCCCAAATTTTATAAATATATTCTTTATTTTGTGCATATGCCATAAACTTGAGTCAGACCTCGAATTTTTCAAACGAAATATTGTACCCACTCGGAATTTTACCCTGGCACCATCGCTGGTAATAACTCAGGGATTAATACATAATGCACAAAACGGGCAACACAACAATGGCAAGCGTAAAAAAACTGATTTAGGATTGAAAATTTGGTCCATATTGGATTAGTTTGGAAGTGAATGATCGTGTTTAACGGTTTGCTTTTGGTGCCTAAGTTGAAATATTAATAGAGCGCTTCTGAGCGGTTAAGAATAGAACTCACTGGACAGCACTCACTGATGCAGTCATGCGAGACAAGGAAATCAGTAGTACCAGATCAATTGTAAATAAAGTTACCGTAATAGGCGAGGAACCGATCTCTCCAAAAGGCTCTTAGTTTTCGAGTCACTGACAAATGACGGGAGACAGACTGAAAACAATTTCAATCGGAAGTTCATACCGCAACATGTTTCCGAAAAAAAAAAGTAGTCCAAAAGTACCCTCTGGCAACTCCCGTTATGTCGTCATCACAATGGCGGACACAAGTTATCATATGAATTTCTTTTCTTCGCCCTCAACAGAATTCAATGCATTCAAATGTCCACAAAGCACATGAAATCTGGTTAGAAAAGTTCATGAAATATACTGACACTAATTTTATTACATTTTCAAGCATATTGTGGGAGACATTCAGAGAATTAAAAAATACCTTAGCAAAAATGGATATATACAAGGTTGGTTCGAAAAACCTAATCTTTCTTTTTTGGAGAGGCTACAGTGCGGAAAAGTGGTCTATGGTGCTAAGAAGAAAATGAAAAACAAAAGAAAATTAAAATCGGGTTAAAAATCTTCCGATCGTGCATCGTCTTTGAAATTTAGGAAAATTCTGAAAATGGGTCATTTTTCGTATTTTTTTTTAAAAAAAAAAAAACTTATTAAACATGCTTTGATCGAAGTGCTATAGATTTGGATGTAAATAACATGAACGGCATAACCAAAAAAGCATCAACGCAATTTTTATATAATTGTTCATCGGTCAGACTTTGCGAGCAAAAAAAAAATCACTTTTTACTAATAAAATGTGAATTAATCTATCCTTTATCAAGTGTTTCAAATGTTGTCAAACAATTGCTTCTTCACGAAGCATATATATTTCTTCACGTGTAAATTAAAAGCTGAAATTCGACTAATTATTTACTCTGGTGTTCACATTCTTCGCGTTCCACTCACACCCTTCCGAACCAGCCAGCCACATAAGGTGTTTTGCAGTACTTGACAGCAGATGTTCACAGCTATTTACAAGTTAAGATATGCTATTCTAAATCTTTCAATATAGTGCTTGTAACTTTAAATTTTGATTTATGAGAGAACTTGGGAATTGTAGATCTTGTCCATCTCTGAACTGAGCTCCGCAGACTTTGCATGCAGCTTCTGACTCAGGCAGTTAAACAATGTGTCAATTGCTCAACTGCCTGCGTGTGGCAAAGAAAACCTTTTTTTTATATCCTAATTTGGCACTGTTCCAGATTGGATTTGTGATTTTATGTCATCATCACTGATTTTCTTTAATATGTGTGGAGACGTCTTCTTACAAGTGTCCCGATGAATTATCTTCAGCATAGTCTATTACAGTACAGTTAATTTTAGAAGTTAAGAAGGTTCTAATTGACTTCCCCTTAGAAACTGACTGTCTGGCTTTCAAGTCCGCCTATGCACGAACTCTCTGATGGGTTTCCTTTCATCTAATAGCAAAGCAAGAAGAAACTTTTCAGAATGAGGAGAAAAGGCATTGGGTTCAATTACAAGGATTGAAGTAAGCTATCAGGCAAATACCGTAAGCTTTCAACTGCTTCAAAGACATGGTTAGCGCCGTTTGTAAAATACTTGTTCAATTTAATTCAAAAACACGTACACATCTACAACCTCAAGATAAAAGCAACCAGATGGATACGCCATTTCGAAGTAAACAACTATTTTACAGACGGTCTTAAAAATGTGTTTGAAGCGATTGAAAGTTGATGGTACTTGCCTGAAAACTTACTCCAAGAAATAGAATCGAGCGGCCGTAGCTCAATGGAAGAGCGTTGACTTAGAATTCGGGAGGTCCAGAGTCAAATCCCAACGGTCGACTATCCTGACTTAGGCTTTTCCAGAGTTCTTCCTTAGTCACACCATGCAAATGCTTGGATGATACCTTTCCATTAGTCCCTGGCCGATTCCTTCCCACATCGTTTCACCCTCCCCTCTGAGCCTTAGATTCCTAAAGGCCATCAATAAGATTCAAATTCAAAGTAACAGAGCCTATCATTTAACCCAATGCATTTTTGGACATTCTGAAAATTTTCTTCTGGCTATGATATTAGATGAAAGGAAACATATCAGAGAGTTCGTGCATAGGCAGATTTAAAAGCCAGACAGTCAGTTTCTAAGGGAAAGTCAATTAGAACCTTCTTAACTCCTAAAATTAATTTTACTGTTATAGAATATGCTGAAGAAAATTCATTGGGACATTTGAAATGTAACTTGTGCACATACATTACATAAATCAGTGATGATTACATAAAATCACAAATCCAATCTGAAACAGTGCCAAATTAGGATATAAAAGGTTTTCTTTGCCACACACAGGCAGTTAAACAATGTCTGGACACCAGTTTGACATATTGTTTAACTGCCTGAGTCAGAAGCTACACGCAAAGTCTGCCAAGCTGTCCAGAGATGGACACGTCAGAACCTCTCTATTGCCAACATCTACAATGCCTAAGTTCTCTCATAAATCAAAATTTAAAGTTACAAGTACTATATTGAAAGATTTAGAACAGCATATCTTAACTTGTAAATAGCTGTGAACATCTGCTGTTAAGTTCTGCAAAACACTTTATATGGCTGGTTGGGAAGGGTGTGGGTAGAAAACTTGAAACATATATTTGTACTGTACTATTTACAGAATTATATATGTATTATTGTAATGGTAAGACTGATTACTTAATCCTTGAAGTTATAAATTGTACGATGTTGTGGCTGTGCGTCTCGTACTAATATCGTCATTTTCTTAATGATCCCAGGGTTTCTATAGGTTCTTGACGTTTGATCCTGAGCATGCAGAGATGAAATGCCCTGAGACCAAGATGCCCTCTTTTAATTTTAACCTGTAGTGTGGTGGGACGAAACTTGGCCAAATAGAAGTTAGATCTCGAGTATTTCACTCCAGCTAACTTCAAGCGAAGTTGCATAAAAACTAAGTTGGTCAAAACGAATAGAAGTTTATTGAAGTATAACTTTCATTAATATACATGCTTCTACCTCACATATCCGATTTGGTCTATTTCATCACATGATCGTAACGTACACCTTGAACGAACATTGACTTGAATTACAATTTTAACATAAACGTTTTACAGAACCATAATACCGCACAACTAATCATCAAAAACAATATAGGAAATTATATCTCAACAGTATTTATACAAAATCAAGATATTTCCATTCATAATTTTATCTTAAGACTAAAATACATTTCTTCATGACATCTATTTTCCCGAATTTCATAAGTCATCCTGTACGCAGCAAAACAAAACCAAAACGCCAAAAGAGGAAATTCTCACGTAACATCCAAATTGATACAACTTGAAATGTCAAGGGAAATAATAAGTATGTAGCTTTAGATTACATTGTAGATTACATTATTCTCGTTACGATTCATTAACTTAGCTCTGTAGCTTTTCTACGGATTGTAACGTATCTTGGTTTACGTTCATTAACTAAAAGTTCAAGGTACATTATAACTGACCCTAACTGAATCCAACATAAACTAACATAAACGAATTCAAAACTTATCCAGATCTGAAGTTAGCCTTTACCGCTAAGAATCGGGTCTAGTTCATTATCCAGACAAATTCGTCAACTTAATCTACTCTAGTCTAACCTAATCTAGGCTACTGTTACATAACCTCAATACAAATTTTAACGAACCTGTAAACTTCTGCTGTATGCATTACACAAACATTTATAAATATCAGTTATAGATCGGTAAGTTCAGCTTCATCACAGCCATAAGTTACCTCACATTTTCCACTTTTGATAGGTTGAATCGTTACTAACGTCCTAAACGAGCTAGTAAGCTACTAAGGACGGGACCTACTGTTTAAAGTGGGTCCAGATCCACTTATGTCCCTACCGGGAATCGAACCCATTTTCCACTTTTGACTTCAGCTATTTACTGTGCGAAATACATAGGGTCTATTCGTTAGATTGATTCTTGTAGTGCAGCACATGCAGTACATACAATGAGTATGTGTAGTGATGCATGTGAATGTGTTTGCGTGTTGCTTAAATACTGTTCATTGTCAATAATGAAGACTGAGCGCCACCAGGAATATTCATTACAATTAATATTCATTCACGTGTCAGTCCACAAACAGATTCTCCAAGTCCGCGCCGCAGACGCTTTACTACACTTTACTGTTTCTAGAAACACAACCAACAGAGATAAAAGGATGGAATTCCGGTAATTATTAACAACATAACTTTCTTCAACTTTCATTTGAAACATTTTCTCGAATTTTTATTTGTTTCTTCTACATTGGTACTTAAATCTGCAGGATCATCTATTTTCACGCCGCCATTTTGAATTTTTCTCTGAATGTCTCCCACAGAATGCTTGTAAATGTAAATAAATTAGCGTCAGTAAATTCCATGGAGTTTTTTTTTTTAACCAGATAGCATGTGCTATGTGGACATTTGAATGCATTGAATTCTGTCGAGGGCAAAGAAAAGAATTTCATATGATAACCATTGTCCGCCATTTTGATGACGTCATAACGGGAGTTACCAGAGGGTACTTTTGGAGAACTTTTTTTTTCGGACACATATTGCGGTATGAACTTTCGATTAAAATTGTTTTCAGTCTGTCTCTCGACATTTCCCACCGATGTCACCAAAACGATCGTCGGTTCCTCTCCTATTAGAAAAAAAAGCTACTAGTCAAACAGTGAGACGCACTATGCACGTACAGAAGAATTGTTTGCTAATATTAAAAAAAAGAGAAGGTTTTTCTCCCTACAACAAAACATGTGAGTGAGGAACCAGGGAAAACACGAAATGGCAAGGATCCCACCCTCCTTTCCTACCCTACAAATAAACTCCTGATGGTTTGCCAGTACAGAAGTACTTCTGATGATTTGTCGATACATATCGATCAATAACGAATGGTAAACATTTTTGCCGGTATATTTAACTCTTGATTTGTAGTGTAAGATTATTTCTTTTTTTTTAAAAAAAAAAAAAGAATAATCTAATCACTGTTTATCGATTGCTGCATTTTCTTACAAAATAATATACTAAAACTTTTTCTTTTTTTCTAAGTAAATATTTGGCTCTGGATTATTACAAACTTCTAACCACAAACAGAATGACAAGAAAGCAATCACGAAGTTCATATTTCATTCCATTGAATTCTTCTATTCAATAAAATAAGTTTTCGGTTCCCTATACTTCCAGTTCGCAGAAAGTTTCTTTATCAAAAAATAGGAAAAAGAACCCGAAATTTAATCATAAAGTTTACCAAAGAAATCAACGATTCTTGCATAACGAAAGATGAGATGAAGTCGAAAGGGTTTGTATTATATTACAATCAGCGTCAAAGTATTAAAAAAAAATTGTTTTTGTTCTTTTTTGTAAGTTTCTGGGAATAGTGATGATACAGGAAAGTTAATCCCACAAAGAGAGGGGAAAAATCTTTTTGAATGCAATTGTCTGGTAACGACCTTTTATTCATTGGAGGTTGCTTTTGAGTAAATAACTACAATCATAAGAGTGTTTTCTTCTGTGGTTCCGTCAGAACATGTTCAACTTATTCTCTCTTCATTTTTTTTCCCTATTCTCTGCTTCATTCTTTATCCCAGACCGCGCGGTCAAGTGGTTACAGTCGCTGCAGAAACTTGGTCGCTGTTGGGCACATTAACTGAGGTTTACCCGGCTTCCTTCACATTTATTTCGTAAATAACCATATGGTATCTAGCAAAGTTCCTGACCGCTATATTCCTTCTTCCCTGCCCCGGAAAGGTGTTCGATGAGTGATGTCATCCCTAATACATGTGACGGATTCAGGACATAGTTGATATCTGGCCCATAAATGTGAGTTAAGTAATTAAATATCCGTTGGTAATGCATTTACCTTCTCACATTCGTCAATATACCAAAACCTTTTTCTTCCTCTTCCTCTCTTTGCTTCAATATGGTACTCTATAACTCTTTTTGGTGTAGAATCTTGTCGAGAGAACCTAACTTTCGTTTGGCTATCCTCAACAGGCTCCTCTTCTCTTGCAGTCTTTTTTTACTTAGGGACAGCATACTTTCTTCAATAAAGGTGTTTAAATTCCGTAAGTGAAATCGTGTTTTTAAAATCGTGATAGTACAGCAGATATGTGAAAGGATTGTGCCTTTGATGATAGAAGCATAAGACTTCCAGTATGGATGAAGCACGTTATTTTAAAGATTTTAAGATATAGGGCCATATCAGATTTCTTCCGGAACCGGTCTGTTTTAGGTAGATTTCGAAGAAAATATACCTATTGAGATCGGTACGATATGAAAGTGTATATATATATATATATATATATATATATATATTAACACGCTAGCGGCCATAATTTTGAAGATATTTGAACCAAATTTTTATATGTTGTTTCTAGGCTTAATACCTCGGTTAAGTTCGTTAATGAGCAAAATCGGTCGCCATCTTGGATCCAAAATGGCCGCCGAACCCATTGTTGTATAGAATACACAGCCTAAACCGCTGGGGCTATTGAAATCAAATTTGGCATAAAGGTACAACATCACTTTTTGATTATGAAAATGTTACCTAATGAGTTCAAAGACGCCATCTTGGATCCAAAATGGCGGACCTAAAAATCCATTTTCCACACCGTTTGAGCTAGAGATACGAAATTTGGCATAAAGGTGCATTATGACGAGTAGCTTAGGGAAATATCACAACATTTGGGGAAAATCGCCATTTTGGATCCAAAATGATCGCCCAAAATCCCATTTTGCACACCGTTTGAGCTGGATAAATGAAATTTTACTTGAAGTTGTACTATCACAAGTAGGTCACGACAAAATAAGAAAACTTTCAAAAAGTCGTCAACTTGAATCCAAAATGGCCGCCCCAAAAACCCAATTTCCAAATCATTGAAGGTAGAGAAACGAAATTTTCAATGAAGGTGTATGACCAAGAGTAGGTTACCATAAATGGGGCAAATCTTCCCTTTGGGGGCGCAGCCAACCGTGGGAGGGTGAAGATGTACTCCGTGGTGGTGTAGTGCTGCGGGGATATTTTGGTTAAGATAAAGGAGGCGCATCCTCTCAAAAGCACTGAAGTTGGGGGGGGGGGCGAGCCCCGGCTCCCAGCGAAACTTCGAAATCTACCTCAGCCTGTAGGCCTACCGAAAGGGATTTTTTTGCATTTATCTCACAAACGGTGACCCGTACAGAAATTTTGCAAGAGTACACAATAAAAGATCATATGTTTTTTTTTCTTTTGAGTCGTTTTTACCATTTTTTCCTAGAACGAACGGTTACAAAATTATCACCGTTTTTTTTTTAATTTTGAACATTTCAACACTTAACAGAAAAGGGGCCATTAACTTGGCCCCTCCACCATACCAAATTTTAGAAATAAATAGCCTATCATTTTGCCGTTTAGGAGATAAATGAAAAAAAAAGTTTTTGGAGCAATTTTTTCAAAATGGCGCCCGATTCCGGAAAAATCTGATATGGCCCTATATCTTAAAATATTTAGAATAATGTGCTTTATCCATACTGCAAGTCTTATGCTTCTATCATTAAAGGCACACTTTTGCCAAATATTTCACCTCTCTGCCGGACTATAAGTAGAAGGTAAAATTTCTTGAGTACAAGGTTAAACTTGTTGAGTAGTTAAATATAATAAACAATTATTGCTTCCAATCACATTTTGTAACTTTAGACATAAACTTTGCACGAATGCCGTCTAACCCTTGTAATCATGTAGTTCATGTTTTCCCCGCTAGATGTCAAACCATGTTCGCTAATCTGCTGTCATCTATTTAGGATTGAGTGTACTATATTCTAAAATTATCTATGCTACGCGAGTTCCGATGATAGGTTTTTGAAGACAAATAATATATTGTTTTCGATTGTTTCAGCATTATTTTCGTGAATGAAAATTAATAAATATGGTATAATTTCTTGAATACAGTTCAGAATTCGTGGATGGAAGCAAAATGTCAACATTTTGTTAGTATTTCGTGAGTGAAAAAGCACATTTTCACAAAATATATACAACCATCTATCTACATCAGGGGATTTCTTAAGTGTTTTCGCGAGTCGGAAAATTTTACTGTCCTATAACGAATCTACTACAGTAAACCAGTAAAGGTATTCGGCAAGTTCCTATATTTTAAACTTAATTACCAAAACTTTCAGTGATGTGTTTCCTTCCTCCGACCAAACAGGTTAATGTGTGTAGAACCTTTTGAAATGAATAAAATAAAGGAAGATTCAAGTATGTATTTGGTAGTTTAACCGTTGTAATTAAATTATGGTAAACAACTGTTAATAATAATTCGAAACTATTAGAAGAATATTTCGGTTCTTTTTTCTTATTGCTTCTTGTAGTTTTGTAGCATTCATAGCCTATTACTGGAAGGGTTACGTAAGAATACAAGCTTGCATAACAAATTGGATTATGTAACGAAACACATGCGTGCAAATCCTGACAAGAGAGGAAAACATTAAAGTCAGTTATACAAATTCAGAAGATATTGTTCAAAAGGTAGTGTCGAACGGCAAGTGTACTAGAAAATCACAATACTACATGAATGCAGAAGACTAATACTAGATTACAAGAATATATTGTTATCACCAGAGTATCGATACTTTTGAAGAACACACACACAATAACTAGTCGCTTTCCTATCAGGGAATGAAACCTCGATCTCCCCGCCAAGCTGCGGACCAGTATTTTCGGGAGATTTTTAAACTTGCATCAACAGACAATGCCATTTGTATTAATGGAATCACAAACTAATATATCCTCTTTTTTTTTTTAGTTTTCAATATACAGATTGTAGAGACAGCTATGGTCTGAGCCAGTCACAAGAATAGTGGATGTCATCTTTCAGCGAGCATTCTTCTGGAAGTTAGGATGAAGAAGGCAATGACCAGACCCTTTGTCTAGGTACCATTCGCCTGCTGAAGCTTCAGTCAGTATGGCCGCCAGATGGTTTCGAACTTGAGTTCCTTCCCATGCAGTAAAAATCTGAGATTCGTGACAGTAACCACCAGACCACGGGATCTTATTAAAGCGATAAACAACGAACTTGTATTTTGCTATGGACGGATCCTATAGCTCTTCTTAATGGACTTTGAATCACTAAGTTAAAGGAATCCCCACCATGTGTGTTTAAACTCGAAACAACGTGCACCGAAGGTAAACGTAGTAATTAATGAGTGAAAATGGCGGATATAGATAATACTGCTACTTCTGGTGTTTATATTTGGTACTTGAATAAAAAGTACAAACTTCGGTCTAGTGCATTGAACGTGACCAATGGTGATACTGAAATATGACAACAAAATTACACACACACACACACACACACACACACACACACACACACACACACA
>JAGDQP010007291.1:0-68087 GCA_022664845.1 Lepisma saccharinum
TGTAGGCTATACCAAGAGCTTTTGCGCTTGCCTCAGTCATAAATCCAAGATGTTCAGTGGTCTGCATTCTGCAGTTCAGGTCTCCAAAAAGAGTCCTTCGCTAGATAGACAATGCATAGGCTCCAACCATGCATGGCGTGGAAGGAATCTGACATCTGGACAGAAAGCCAGGCGAGCTCATTCCCCCACCTCTGTTTACGTCTCGAGAGTGGAGACAAAAGTGACCCCGTGAAGAAAAAGAAAACGAAACCAAAATAAAAGAAACATTCTTTTTTTGCCATAAGCAATGTTGCCACATATATTATATATATTAGAAACATATAAATTACTTTATATAAAAGAAAATTGAAAACATGATACATTTTGTATGGGTCTCAGGTGCTTGCTTGCAAAATTGGAAGTCAATAAGTTCATTACTTTCTGATTATTTGTGTCCTAAAGTTTACATGCTTTTAGATAGGGCAAACCATTCGCTGTTCCAATGGTGAGAATTCCCCTTAAGAGAAGTTTCTGTTTTTACGTAATATCTTCTGTTTTTCACAGGCATGTGCTCCCAGCATTCTACACTTTGTATCGAAATCAGGGCCGTACAACAAAAGAAGAAGTAAAACCCCATCCTGTGTTGGCAAGATTGTTTCGTGGTGCTTCCCCTGAAAATCTAGTATTTGATGTTACAACTGTGCCTATGCTTTGTCCACCGTTACCATGGGCGTCCGTGACAACTGGTGGATACCTTGTCGCTAAAACTGATTTTATCAGGTAAGTAAATTTGACGATACAGAAAAGTTCTGCTTTTTTCTTTCTTTCTTTCTTATAACTCCCTTTCTATTCGTCGGAACTTGTAGAAATATAGTCAAACTTTGACTGGCAACTGTTGCTATTCTTTCTTTTTATTGTGTTTTATTATTTGGGGACCTAGCTTTTTATATCAGGAATAAAATTCAATGTTTATAACATCTGTGTTTCCAGTAATAGCCTTCTGCTTAAAGGTAGAGCTGAAGTAAGACCAACTCCACTGAATATGCACATATCATTATATTAATATATTGGTATCAATTTACTTGGAACTATAAAGATCACGCCCTAGTAACTATTTGTAACTGTAGCATTCTCACATAGACGCAAATTCCTGTTATCCAGAGACCCTAGATAATTTAATAAATTGAAAAGTATACTGGAAAATTTGCCACTAAGGTGAATAGGAAGCAAAGCTCGTTCTCTTGCTTGCCGGGTGATTATTCCGTTTCAAGCTATCAACAGCACAGTCAACAGAAGTTACCCAGCTCCTGTTGTCTAGTGGGTAGGATCTCTAACATTGGATATGCAACGTGGGACCGGCGCGAGTTCTAGTCCTGCTTACGCTGGCCATTCTTACTAAAACTTTCCTCGGTCTCACCATGTGAATGCAGGGTGGTATCTACACAAAGGCACCTTATCCAGCGCACAGTGTAAAATATTATGACCTCAAGTCTTGAGCTTCAGGTAAACCCGTAAATATGAAATTCGTTTGACCAATATTTTTGTATGTAGAGTATCCCATTTAGTCACGAAAGCTCCTTTTTTTTTTTTTTTGTTCCAAGCTTTTCGTACTTAATTAAAAGTGTCAGCATTTTGCCATGCTTTAATTCATCTCCATGTTTCTTGACTCGTTTGCTTTTTGTATCCATGTATCGTTGGTTACAATACATGGTACAGCGTGCAACTATGTCGTCATCCCATCAGTGACTTCTCGAGATTTAAATTTGTGGCATCATACAGGTTTATGTGAATTTTGTTCGTGTTCTTATTTGAAGCAAGGGACAGTCAAAGTAACTTAGTATCATTTCCTACATTCATTTAATTTCAAGTTTCTTCTTTAGCTGTAATTGATGAGTACTTGTGACGCTAAAGCAGGTTAAGAATCCCGGGATTCACGAGTTCTTTTTTAATTAATTTCCTAATAGGCACCAATTGATAGCAACTGTACTGAAAGAGAATTGAAAAATTAATAACTGTTACAATTGATGAAATGTATGTCATACATAATGCTAATTGGCAGAGTTAGTCATATGTATTCGTAAAGTTTTCTAGTACTGATGTGGTGAGTTCAGGTGTGCTCAATGATAAAGTAGGAAGTAAATAACTTTTTTCATGCTCTTTCTACCTGTATTCAAATCACTAAATACGAACAGGATAAAATTAAATACTTTAGAAAGTAATTTTTGACAAATGTAGTATTAGTATTAATGTTATATATGAAGCTTGTGTCATTATTTCTTCAAATAATCCCTAGAAAGTTTGCAGATCAGCTGTTAAGGGGATTGATTCAGTATGGAAACATTAATTTACTAATATTGAAGAGTGAAAAGTATGTGACTGAACCGGGAATCGAACCCGGGACCTTTGGGTTACCGTCCCAATGCGCTAACCACTGCACCACCCAGTCGACCCGCTTCCCAACCACACACCTTCCACTTGTGATGTCGATGTTCTCTCTCGAAACCACATGAACAGTACCACAACTCCCAGTTATGCTTGGACTTTCCTGTGTCTCATAATAATGAACATCACACACGGAAGAAATAATTCTAAAGTTGAAATGGAGACAACTTCTGATTTTTTTTTACGGTAACCCAAAGGTCCCCGGTCCAGTCACACACTTTTCACTCTTCAATATTAATAGCATCTGCACCTACAGAGGCTTGGTGTATAAAAAATCGGAAGTTGTCTCCATTTCATCTTTGTAATTTCTGTATCTTACGAAGGTTGCCATATCAAGCTGTTCAGCAATGGAACCATCTAGTCAATTGCCCTGTGAAGAGCCTGTACCCCTCCCTCGATTCCTTGAATCAGCTTGGATCTGTGCCTTGGAAAATAAATGAAGAAGTGAGTAAATAGTCAGTTGAATTAGCTTTTGTGTTGCAATTCTAAATGTAAGCATGGATGATTAGATATAGCTTAGTTTTAAAACTGATAGGATGTTAAATATGACGAAAAGTATTTCATAAAGTGGCAGCAAATTAAATGGAAGGAAAGCTGCTAAAATTCTAGGTGTGACGAGCTGGTGGACAATGGTGTGATCTCTCTCATACTTACAATTTACAATAGATTTCAGAAGCCATGTGGAAAATCTGCTGTCTAGCAGTGATCGAATCAGTCAACTGTATCTAGAGTTTTTCCAAAACCATACTATAAAATATACGCCTTAACATTAGATATAATGGTACCATTAGATATTTTCACTTCATTGCACAAGTGTTACTGTACAATGCTTGAATCTTATGTTTCCATCTGATCATGCTCAGCCTTATGATGAGTAACATTTTACATAATTCCATAATGCTAATTCTTCGTACATTCTGTACTGGGCTTAAAATGAGAAAGCATGTTCGTTTTTAAAGGAGAAATATTACACGTAGAAAGAATGTATTATCACAAGTACATACCTTAAGTATTAATTGTAGTGGTCCTGTTAACGGAGTACAGCTACTTCTGCGGAAGCACTTTTTGTTGTCTACCTGATGACTTCAGGTCACCAACATTTTTATATGTAAAAAGTGTTTCCTTGTTCGTATGTGTATAATAAGTGTTATGTAAAAATGTAATTGATGTGAAAAGATATTAAGAAGTATGTTAAAAGAAAAAAATTGTGTTATGTGTTGTATGTTACCTCATCTCGTCTTAAAATTTAGCTCCAACTTGATGAATTGAAGACAAATTACACACAAAAGGAAAAATACATATAAAATTGTTGTTGCGCTGAAGGTGTCACCAGATCGATGCTGAAAAGTACTTATGCAGTAGTAGCTGTATTCCGTTTAGAGAACGACTACAATTAGTATTTAAGCTGGATCACTTCTTTTATGGCTATAAACATTTCAATTAGAAATCTCGTCGTAGTGTCCGTACGATGCGTATACTTCGCTCTCTTTCTCCATAGGTGCATGTTGAATTTTGTTTTAGGAAATATTTTGTTACAAAACGTATGATGAATTGAAGGGAACTTCGTTTCACTATATTTTTCCATGTTAACTATTTGGATTTCATGTAGGACGCTAGGGATTTTCGTGTGCGTAGTGTACCAACACTGTCGTCAACCTTGATTCTTTACCTTTCTCCCGCGTTCGTGTGACAGTGCCAGAGCTGGCTTAATGCAGGTGAAATGTGTGTTAAGTGGCAGCACCGATCCACAACTCCAACTGTGAGATTCTCCTGGTCTATATGATGTTTTCTGTCAGTTATTAATGCCACTACATGTTGTGAGACTGAGATGACTTCGACGAGCCATTCAAAGCAAGAGGAGGGAAATGGACACTCTGCAGTATCTTGTCTGAGGACAATCAAAGAGCCACACCGCAGGTGTCACCAGTGCGGTTCTGAAAATATTCAAGTGGGAGGTTTAGAACCATCCGCCGTACAGTCCGGACTTAGCGTCAAATAACACAAAGTGCCAAGTGAAAAAAAAAAACCTTCACATTCGACGGACTTGTCGCAGTGAAGATTGTCTCCGTCATTATGATGACTGACGTTTAGTTTCCACGTCGTAACCATAGACCAGTGGTTCTCAAACTTTTTTATCCACGGTGCCCTTTTAACCCAAATACAAGGCTGCGGAACCTCAAAATAATTCGTGTGCAGTGTAAAGGATTATGTCTCGTAAAAACCAATGACCCAAACTCATGGGCCAATTATTAACGTTGTGGAATTCGAGGCAGTAATGGGAAGGAATGCGAGTTCAAGCCGTACTGCCGTCTATCCTGACAGGTTTCCCAGGGTTTTTCTCAGTTGATCAGGCAAATGCCGGGATGTTATCTTAATTAAGCCCTTGACCACTGCTTCCCAACCCCTAACCTCGGAACAGTGGACACGGAGGGACAACATTCCTCAGATGTGACGGACTTAGGCCACAGTTTCAAATTCATCCCAGAAAGGAAAATTAAAATGAAAAGCTCATATCCACTGGGCAAGTTCATTGCTGATATAAACTGTTTTCAGTCAGCAGTAAAAGTAACACTTCCAGTTTCTCTAATCTAGTATTTATGAACAAAAGAAATCATCAAAGAACGTACAAATGCGAAAGAAATTTTCTTAAATTAAAAATATTGATTTAGTAATCTCACTCCGAGAATACACTTGTTTCCTGCCTGTGTAAAGTTCTTTCACGTCTGACTTTACAGAAGAGAGCTGCAGTTTCATGTCAGGCCCAGTATCCAGTCTGTTGCGGCACTTAGAGTGACTGAAAGTGGAGGGGACACTGTTGGTGAAGCAATAAATGCATAATATTTTGAGACGTCTCCCTCCTGTGAGCCATATATCGGTGTTGGTGACTTTCCCGATCCATGTCCTTGCTTAAAAAATGTGAAAGGTAATTTACTCAAATGAAGCGTACAGGGAAAGAAGGGGGAACGTGCAATTTTTAAAAAATATTGGGTTTACACTCGCAACGAGTACTAACTGCTCAGAAAGTTTCAATCCAAAGACTCAAGAAATCACTTAAGTTATAGCGGTTTCAAGAATATGAAATACATGGGAGTAAGAGGAAGAGTTAGGCTTTAAAAAGCGTTTTACGAGAAATCACCTTTCATGCACATTCCCCCTTCTTTCTCTGTACTTTTCAAATACCTTGGCAACTATACTAAAGCGTAGAAGCGAGGGTGTTGCCAAACAGCACCTACAAAACCACCTCAAGAGATTCCTGACATGGAAATACAAAAACGTATAGACAATCGAGGGTGGACAAATGCTTTGTTTCGGTGCTATATTATGCCGAAAGTGTGGGAAAATGAACTCTAGAGGTTGATATTTCTAATACCATTAACAGTATAACTGAGCCAGCATGATACCCTCAAAGACTTCAAACTTGCTCTATCCAAAAACTGCCTATTTCAGAATTGTGGAATGGATGCGCAAGGGATTCCCCAAAGGAAGGGTCAAAATAAGGAAGAGTAAGATGAATTTCCGTATGAGTAAAGATGATAGACGTAATCACGGCCATCCAACCGAACAATGGCAATATTTTTTTATTGATGAGTACACCAAAAGTTCGTTAAAGTGTATCGTTATAAAATCGTTGTGCAAAGGAAATCTGTTTGAGATATCGATTTGGCGCAAATAAACTGTTGTCACTTACTGCAAAGTGGTCCCATTCATACTTATTTCGACCCAGTTTTACTTGACAGAATTTCTGGGAGCCTTAAAGTTCATTTTCGTATAGTGCCGAAACTAAACATTTGTGCACCCTCGATTTTCGTTTCTTATTTTTATGTCAGGAATCTAGTGAGGTGTATTTGTCGGTGTTATTTTGCAACCCCGTGCAGATGGCACATGCCTTCTAAGAATCCGTATATCCATTGTCCCGAGAGTACTTGCTCTTGTGCTTTGAAGTAAACCGCATTCACCTTTTACCTACTGTTAAAATTTAAACAGTTGACATTGGAGAGTATATTTCCAAAAAGAAGTTAATGCCGACGCTTGGAAAAATTGGTTACTCTAATCGTCGCCATTTTCTGTTAGTGCTGGTATTTTCTACCAACTTGTTATTTTAAGAGATTAAATGAATGCACTGTGAGTTTGCATAACTTTTACTTTTTGAGGTTGGAAAATGTCAATGAGTAACATTAATACGTGATTTCAAGGTTATGTATATAGAAAGTACAGTCACTGCATTGCGAAAGGCAAGAAGTTCATCGATTATTTGAGAATCTTTGCTATCGAGTATCGACACCAGGATTTTCTCACGGACAGTGGCACGGAACCCCGGCGAAACCTTCGCGGAACCCTGGGGCTCCGCAGAGCACACTTTGAGAACCGCTGCCATAGACCCAGTTTTTCGAAAAATTTTCATCAGATTTAGTCAGCCCCAGAAACTCTTCACTAACTTTCAGGTTTGTCTGCTTTTCCGGAAAAATTACATCACGTGAATGGGTCAGATAATAAATAATAACGCTTACCTGCTAGTTCCATAATGACCTCGTTGTGTGGATTAAAATTAACTTTTATTTTGTATCAAACAGAAGCCCAGTTGAATTTCCTTCTAGCTAAATTTCACTCAGTGCACCCAAAGACTAAATTTACAGTAAACCGCGAACAAAATAAATTATGAAATTATCACAGAAAAATTGACAGCCGCCGCGAGCGGAACTCGAACCCGGATCTCTCAGTTGCCGGCTAGGTATGCTACCAATTACACCACCACGGCACAGTCAATTATCTGTGTATATGGAATGTTCCTCTCGCCTAGACACTCCACCAACTCTTCATCGCTGGTTACGATGCGGAGATTTTGGTTGAGGAATCTTTCTGCTATCAGGCAGTATGAAAGAATAGATCTTATTACCTTTTTTCACAATAAACCTTGTGTTGGTAAATGTTGAAATTATCACATAAAAATTGACAGCCGTCTCCTGTGATAATTTTTCTGTGATCATTTCAACATTTACCAACACAAGGTTTATTGTGAAAAAGGTAGTAAGATCTATTCAAAATAGAGATCACAAAATCAGATCTCAGGAGTGAAATTAAAAAAAAGAAGTTGAAATAGTATTACGGAATGGGTGCGCAAAGCCTACACTGGAAAGTCAATGCAAGAAAGCTTTCGACAAAGATTTCGAATATAATAGGGAAAAGTGGGACAGTTTTCCTTCATTTCCACCTCTTGAAAGGGAGTTATCCAAAAATCTATTTTAAAAATAACTTGAAACCTGTGCCGATACCCCCAAGCCATCGAAAATTCTTGTACCGGATACAAGGGTTCAGGTGTTTCTCCAATACAGAAGAAATCTTCAGGTGTTTACGAAGTTTAATGGTAATGTTCAGATTTATACATAGGTATGACCAACCCAACCTTTCCACTCGCTTAAACATATCAGGGATGCCTAAAATGGCAATACTAGTAGTGACTTATGAGTGCATCTTGCAAAATCTGACCACATACCCACTGAATCACTTGTCATACATAAGGCTTCAAATAAAACAGAAAGAACTACGTTTGAAAGCTTCTTTATTCTTAAAAAGCAAGCAAAGCTAAATTTGGACACGGGCATACTCAATAAAGAAAGAATGGGTTACTTTTTTAAAAAGATTTTACTTAAAAAAAAAAAAATACAGACAATAACAAAAGCAGTGTTGATTTCCCTCCTTCACAAACTGGCAACATTGGATCCACATCATTTGACATATCGCCTCGTATGGCGAGAATGCAAAGTTGACAATACTGAAATGAAAGCAGATTAGTAAGTTTTTAGTTATCTCCATTCCTGCGTTTTACCTTTTACTTATCCCAAAACTTTGTTCCTTGGAAATAGGCGCAAAAGCTTAGAGTTAATTTTAATTCGCACAACGAGATCATTATGGAACTAGCAGATAAGCGTGTCTGCCTTTTTTTCATCTGACATCAGCCATATCACAAATTTTGCCGCCAGGCGGCGCGTTTTCAAAAGGTTAGTCAGAATCTTATGACTCAGTTTTTGTTTCTCTTCAGCTACTTCCTAAACCGTCAGGCGACGGGTGATGACTCATTTCATTCACTTTATCTACAATAGAATTAGCTTTTGACGTTGATTGTCTTCCCGAACGAGGATCATCATCAACAAAAATACGACCTTTAAAACTTTTCCATCACTTGTGTGTTACAGTCTTCTGTAAAGCTAAAGTTCCAAATGCTGGTTGTAACGTCTGATATGTCTCCGTGAAATTTTTTCCAAGTCTCACGCCAAATTTAATACAAACTCGCTGCTCCTCTGACTCGCTCATTTTGAGTTGTAAAGAAAATGACCAAAAGCAATCAACACGTGTTTAACAAATGCATATAAATGAAATTGTTTTCGCCAGATAGTACACTAAACTTGCTGCTTCTAGTAGAGATCTGTACTATTTACATTCAGATTCAATTATCGGTTTTCACAACAGACCTCATATGTGGATACGAGTGATCTAAAGAATTTGAATTTGAATTTTATTTATGACCTTTAGCTATCTGAGGCTCAGATCGGGATAGGGGAGGGGAAAGGTTTCGGGAAATGTGTCTGCCAGGGCCTATATTAGAGGTGTCATCCCGGCATTTGCCTGGTGTGACAAGAAAAACCCTGGAAAAACCTTAAGTCAGGATGGTCGGCCGCTGGGATCGAACTCTCAACCTCGCGAATGCTACGCCAACGCTCTACCACTAAGCTACGGCGGCTCGGTGAGTGATACAAAGAAAGATGAGTAAATGTTCTGTGACAAAAGATGGGGAAGTTCTGTGAATAAAACGTTTGAAATTTTCTAAATGTTGATGAAGATTGTGGTTCTTACGACGTTAAATGTATTCAGCGGTAAATGTTGAGTACTTAAGTATCATATTGGCCCGAAAATAAGCCGTACCCTTAAAATTCGAGGGCGAAACAAGAAAAAAGACAATAACCAGAGAGATTGAGGGAAGAAAAATTACAGTATACAAATATTTTTTTGTTCGGCACGGTATCAATCGTTGTTAATTTCAGTAAGTACAAGAAGAAGAAAAAAATAACGTAAGGTGGAGTATACCGTCACCTGATACATTTCCATTGTCTTATTCACTGTTCTCTTCACTCTCCTCTCACAGTACGTCGTCCTTGTTTCCATCCATTTGACACAGCATTTTTTTAATGCATTGCTGATGGACTGCGATGATACATAGAAGCGAGAATCTTCTCGTACAGAAGGATGACTGATGACTTCGTAATCTTACCAGCCGGTCTTAGGGCATGATTCCCTTCCAGAAACTAATCTGAATTCTGTTTTCAGAGGTGCTCTTGGAACGTTTGGCTAAGACAGCACGACATGTAGTTTTGTAGTCACGCCTGTTGTATTACAGTAAGGTCTGTCTTTTGTACAGGAAGTTTATTCTTCACTTTATGAGTTATATGGCCAAAACTAGTATGTCTCTCTTAGCGAACACTGAAGAAGGAACTTGCTTCGTTTACAAATGCTAGTTATATTGTTACATTGTTTGAAAATGAAAAATAAGCACCATTTTCAAACAGCATACGATATGATGAAAAGTCATCAAAGTCAAGGTTGCGAATATAAACCGCAACTGAACATTTCGCGGTTGAAATTTTGAAAAAAAGTGCGTTTTATTTTCGGACCAATACGTTAATTATCACGGATAACAAAGATAATGGGTACTTATGTTGTTAGAATTGGTGACTCATTGGATATATAGAATAACGTTATTTAAGAAAGACATAAACGTAACGTTAAGTGAGCTATGATATCCTCAGATCACTGCTTATGAATACATTATGATACAGAAAAGCTGGCGTAGCTACGTTAATAAATATAGATGCAATGGAAGAGGATTTACTGCTTCATTTGATAACTGTAAGTAGTTTGCTCTGGCTGTCTATTAACCTGTTGTTATTCTTGTGTACTAATAAGTTAAGCTGCTTGTCATACGACCATGTTAAGAAAACAAATATTTACTAATCTCGACCTACTACAACTGCTACTAACAAGTAAATTACAACATTAAATAATGATAGTTATGGTTAAGGGCACTGACGTATCCTAGAAATTTGTGCTATGAGGGGATTCAGGTCTTTCTGGTCAGGGCCTGTGGCAGATTTGGCTACGAAATGTACATAATATATATATTATTAAACCTATAATTATACTAATGTAATATATTAATCGAATTTTCGGAAGGGGATATCCGAATCCAACAAACCCACCTCTTAAATACGCCACTGGCTAAGACTATTCTGTATTCGGATGTTCGAATTTGAAGTTTGTTATATGTCACACTGATAATTATTCTTTGTTCTAGATTCTTGATGTCGTTATAGACGTCTTCAACAGCGGTGGTTCGGAAAAATTGGACATTCCACTTCCGTCGTCAGCATGTCCTCAGCCACCGCCTATCTCACAAGATATGACTAAGGCGGATAAACATAAAGCATATCGTCAGCGGTTAGCTCTACGACGACGGAAGGCAGAAATGTACAGTTTATGGTGCGATGCGCTGTATCGGCTGTCTCTGGCAAATCATGTAAGTAAAGTTACCGCCCATACAATTCATTTTATCGTATGTAAGTAAAGTGGTGCAGTTGTACGTGCAATTGGTTTTTATTCAAGGATATTATTCAATGATTTTATTATCTTGGTGTTGTTACTTTGATGCTTTGTAAAGCTGGAATTTTGAATTGAATTTAGTTTTAAGGCCTTTAGGCAACTTTGGCTCAGCCCGGATGGATGATGATGGGATGAAGTGGAGGAATGAAGAAAGTGGTCGAACCCCGAGAAAACCTACGGACACGGTGTTTGTCCACCACAAAGCCCACATGACAAGAGCAGGGATCAATCCTACGACCTCTAGCACCAGAGGTCAGCGCTCTACTTGATTGAGTCACCGCGACCCCTTGTAAAGGTGGAGAATATAGGACTGAGTTGGAGTGAGAGGTTTTCTGATCGAACCTACGCGGTCTGGTGGCAAATTTCGCTGCCTACGGATCGGTTCTGCGAGACGACACAGGTTCATTCTCTGCAGTCACATCAGAAGGATTCTGCGATGGCATCTTGAAAGTATGTTCAAAATATCTATGTACCCGTTTCTTCTTCCGTGAGTATACAGAAATTTGATGTAAGAAAGATACTGATAAACTTATAAATATGGTGAAAAGGGTTTTACTTTCATGATATAGAGCAAGGAATGTGTTGAATTGGGAGTTATTATTTCATTATTTTATGGTCTGTTTTCCTGCCGAAATTGTCATTTTTGTCTTATTATAACTAACTGCGGAACCCTCAGGTTCAACGCTCCAGTAACAAACGTTCGTCATTGTATTCTATCCTTAGGAAGTTAAAGCTAGTTTTCTACATCTACCTCCCCAAGATTCCTTCTGATATTTTCATCTCAACATTTTATCTCAGTTTTTCTCCCATCTGATCTACATGGCCTGCCCATCGTAGTCGTCGTGATTTCATTATTCTTGTAATATTGGGTGATTCATAGTCTGTGAAGTTCTTCATTATGCAGTCTCTTCCATTCTCCGGTCATCGCATCCCGTATATCTTTCTCAAAGCGTTATTTTTTCTTATTAATCTTATTGTTAAAAACTTTATTTCTTATTTTTATCCTCTTTCTATCTTATTACCTTTTTTCTTTATTCCTTCCACATGTTTACCTTTTTGTTGAATAATTTTTATTTTCGAATTTTCTCAAAAACTTGAAATAACGACATTTATGCATTCGGAGAACTAAAAATGTAAATTAGTACCTTACTTACGTGTAGCTTAGTCCTCAGTTGCGATGATATTTATTTATTAAATTTCACGAAGCACTTCTCAATTCCACATGGACGACAGTCGTCAGGTGAAGACAACTTTAGTTTAAATATGCGTGTATAATACAGCGAGCGCTGAAAGTTTGTACTCAACCATAAAACTTTTTCTCCGAATAACTTTGGAATAAGTTGGCTGAGTTGATTACAGTTACATGCAACATAAAGGGAATGCGATTTCTGTAAGTTGCAGAAACTATACTTAAATCGGTCTATTCATTCCAAAAAATTTGGAGAAGAAATGTTACGACTGTGTAGTTATAGGGTGTTTCTTGTAGATGTCATCAGCAACAATATAAAACTAGCCTGTTTAATCTATTTTTGGCACACTGTTTTCATTCTTTCATTGTTTGAAAGTCAGTTCAGTGAGTGAGAACATGCTATATAGTAGTTCGTCGAATTCTTGTGCTAAAGGAAGCAAATAATGGATGAAGAATATTCGCAGTCTGTGAAAACAGTATAACGGGGAAGAAAGGGAAGAATAAATAACAAAGGAAGAAAGAAGAAATGTAGCAAATATACAGAAGAAAGTGTGAAAGATCTCCATGTTACCTGTGATCACTTACCTGAGGAATATATGACAAGACGAGGGCATTGTGGATGCTTTAGCGTCTCTGAGCTTTCTTATGAAGATATGGAAGAATTCAGGAAGCTGAACAAAAGTAAAACTGAGCAAGATGCCTTTCTCTTAAAGTCAGAAGTATCGTTCTACATTTGGTTGGAAACACAATCTACTCAAGGTGCAAATGAAGTAGCGTCTGCTTTACGAGATTACCTGGAAGAGCTTGAGAAAAGGGTTACTGGAGGAAGGAAAGACAAACTTGGTTCTTCGACTATTTTCGGATTCTTGTGTGGCTCAGAACAAAAACAGCATATTAATGGCAACAGTAGTAAGATATTTGGAGAAATCAAGAATATTTTATGACGTTCAGCACTATTTCCCAATTCGAGGGCATAGTTTTATGCCTCCAGATTCGGTAATTTGGAAAAGAGATATAAACAAAAAGAAGACATTCTTTCCCCATGTGAATATTATGATATGATGACCAGTTATGGAATTGTGAAAATATTAGGACGGGATTGGCATGTTTGTGATCTGAAGGAGAAATAGGATTCGGTTCTGAAAACAAGACTTTCAAAATTTCAAAGACTCGAGTTTTACATTACAACAAATTAAAGAAGAGAGACTCTGTGACAGTTTCAGGAAAATACACACTCTCAGGACCGAGTACAGAGGTTGAAGTCTGAAGCCAGGGAAGAAAGGATTCAAAGTTTTGGATAAAGCTATTACCAAGGAACATATAAATCAAGTCAACAAGAAGAAAAGTGCAGACATCGTTAAGCTAATGCAATACTTTGAGGTTCCGGAGAACGCCAGACAATTCTATGAAGATGTAGTGAGAGGTACCGAGAACAATTATACCAACACTGTTTGTTACTGTGGATGACTCTGATGTTGGTGAAGTTGTGTGATGGACACAGTGAACAACAAAACTGTTTCTGAAGGGGCTGTAGTTGCTCTGTTTTAGTTATTTTTTTCTAACAAAAATATTCACAGAGGAGACAAAATATTTAAGCATTCTTTTTATTTTAGTTTTCGTATTGTTATGTGTCAAGTTTTTTTTAAGAATATTCCTGACTGAACTTCTTACACAATACTCAGTAATAGTTTATTAAATTGTGCATTACAAATAAAATAATTTATAATTTGATATGAATTACTAAAAATCACAAAATTATCTCCAAAATTAGCAGTAATAAAGCAATTTTCGTAAGGAAATTTAATGTAGAGAGCACGTTTTGCAAAAACAGCAAAGTTTCAAACCTTTGTGTAAAGTACAGTATTGCAATATATTTACTTTACATTTACCTACAAAATAGTCTCTACATGTAAAATTAATTAACTGAAAAACAAGGATGTAATTCTTAACCTCTTCTTAAAAAATAGTTTTTGTTTCTACTGAGAAATTTTATTTTTTCACAAAGCAAGTTTTGAAAAAAAGGTCCTCAATTTTGATTGTAAAATTGACAGGTCCTTTTTATTTGCTTAGCTTTCTACATTGCGCTCAGAAACTAGAAGTCAGACAGAGATGAGCGATACACCATTGGATTCGTCGTTGTGTGAAAGTGTGGGGAAAACTATCACCTTGATTCTAAAGTTGGCAGGTCCTTTTAACCCTTTAACTGGCAGTTTTTTTTAGAATGTCTTCCTCTAGTTGGCATTTTTTTTTTTTTTTTTCAAGAAAGCACCAAAAAATTCTAACCTTGCGAAAACGCTCAACAGGAAATTTTGAAAATACCAAACTATATAATTCCTTATTACGATACTCCCTTGATATCCTGTGACCGAATTGTGGGGTCCTGGGGGATAACCCCCCCCTCTTCCCTGGCCAACATTTCCCCTCTGGTTTCATTTTACGCAAGTTATCGAAATTCAATAAAACTTTCGAAGCCATTTTACTAAATCCCGTTAATTGAGTAGCTGTTTGTTACTTTTGCCACCTTTGGGCAAGGCTCCGTCCTGTTCAAGGGCGTAGCTTTGTGGGATCCGGAGGTCTGGACCACTCTCCGATATTTTGATGTCGCATAATTAGTATAAATTTAGATGTTTTTATGTGTATTTTACATACAAACCTAGCTGAATTCATTTTCTTGCATTGAACTTTCGCCTCCTCTCGTCCCCCTTTTCGCATTTCAGCATACGATCAAAGAATGCATTTTTCTATGCGGAAAACTCACTATAGCTTCGCACACATACGTCATAGCAGCAGTCGAGCGGTTTCATTCAAAAGTATATTTAAGTACGAACAAAATTGTATTGTAAGTGTGTGACAATTAGAGTAGGAGCCATGGGTACTTTTATTATAAAAGATCCTTCCCTACTGCTAAAGCATTACGTATATAGCGTGTTAAAAATTTTCCTATTGATGTCATAGAAAAAATTCCTTATTTTATTGTTATAAAACTTGGGGAATTTATTACGTATCCACCAAAGTATGTTTTGAGGTACTCGTTTCTACCATCAGTATAGTAACAGGGCCACCAGGGGGTCCGACTTTCGCAAAAAGGAAATTTTCTAGATAAAATTTATTCACCCCATATACGTCACAGCCCCGTGCGAGTAGTGTCACTCGAAAACCCATTCAAGTACGAATGGAACGAGGTATGAATCGTAAGTGTATGATAATTACAGTAGTAGCTGTGGGTATTTTTATGAAAGTCTACAATGCGGCCAGAAAGGCCCAGAGTTGTAAGAGTTATAGTAGAGAAGTACTAATGCAATAAAATTCATATGGCGAAATCATACCACTTGGCAACATCTACTGTCATGTTTTTAACTCAAGAACATAAAACTACTGTATATGCGTTTGAGTAGAACCCGTGACATAACCCCTAGAGATTAGCGACTTGTATCTCAAAACATAGTACTACGTCGTTATGCGCTGTGGTTCAAAATTGCGCTTACGTAGAACCCCGTCATAAGTAGTTAAATGGTTAAATCGCTTAGCTTTCTCCGTCTGTACCCCCTTCCCCCCAGATATCAGGAACTACAAGTCAGACAAAGATGATCAATACACCGTTGGATTCGTCGTAATCTGAAAGCGTGGGTGGAAAAACTATGACGTTGACTCTATTTTTTGGGGTTAGTTTTTGAAGGAACGTTTGATATTTACGGGGACGCTTTGGTTATGTCTATAAAACTATTACTTAGCGTGTTTTTTATTTATGTTTATATTTGTTTGTAAACCTAAAGTGAATTGTGTGTCAAAGTGAAGATCTACGTTTGCTTTTCCCGAGTATTTCCTCGGGAAGTCAAAGGAGTCAAAGCTTCGTATAGGTTTCCTTTGTCTGTATTTAATTCCGGAATGTTAGAAATTATATAACACGCTTCTATGACAGTACGGTCGATGTTACTTTTAGAAGTGTGAATTATTCTGGCTAATGCTATCAAGTGTTCGCTAATTCTTTCATCTAGGCAACGTTTAGGCATACTTACGTACCTTTTCAACAACGACAGTTAATTTCATATACTTGTGATCTTTCGGTGCCCGTGAAATAACTTGTGTGCTGTATATGATCTTCCTAGTGCTTTTGATTGATTGATTGAATTGTTACTAATATCCTGAACGAGCTGGTGAGCTTGTAAGGACGGGACGTACAGTTTGTGGTAAAGAAGACTCCGAACCACTCCGTTCAGCTAAGAGATTTTTCCCCACGCTTGCTTTTTGATATATTTGAATGACCATAGATGAATGTAGACAGTGCTGGTTTTCTATTGGCGGTGGTTTGAAATTTATTGTCCTTTCTATAAATTAGGAGCTCTATAATTCAACTTTAGGCTTTTCACCGAAATTAAAGTTCTCATGAGTTGTCTTATTTAGACCTCCTAATTTATAGAAAGGGTGATAGATTTCTAACCACCCTCTATAGAAAACCTTCATCCAGCACTGTCTACATCCATCAACAATCTGGCCATTCAATATATCGAAAGCAAGCGTTTGGAAAACCCTTTCCCTTCGAGCGTACAAACTTCGTTTTAACCCCTCCGATTCGGCTACAGAACTTAAATAAATCTTTTCGCTAGGAGCAAAAAACAGTTACACTAATGATCAGCTTAAAAAATGGCACAGTCCTCATTCAACCAATCACAAAATAAAAACACAATGATATTACTTATGTTAGTATGTCAAACATTCCACGAGTAATAAAACATCTAAAATCGGTTTCTTCAAATATGACGTAACTAATATCAACATTGAACACACAAAAGCACCAGAAAAATCATGTGCAGGATACAAAAGTTATTTCACAGATAACAGAAAAATCAGAAGCATATGAACATAACTGTTGTGGGGAAAAGGTACATAGGTATGACCAAATGTTGCCTGGCAGTTAGAACAAGAGAAAGGGACGCCAACATAGACAATCCAGTATCGGGACTTCTCAAAGAATTGCAAACAAAGCAAAATCAGATAACATTAGCCAGAATAATTGATAATTCTAAAAATAACAATGCCCGTACCGTCATGGAAGAGTGCTCCGTAATTTAAAAAAGTCCTGAATTAAATACAGACAAAAAGAACCTACACAAAGCCTGGGCTCGTTTCGTGGAGGAAATACTTGGGGAAGAAACAGACGTAGATCTTTACTTATGACACACCATTCACAAACTAATATAAATAAATAAATAAAGATAATTACTTCAGTCTCCTATATATTCACAAATAAAATTCTGTAAATGTAAACTTACCCAATTTTCTGCCCCCGAAAGTAGTAGAATCTTCTTAAATCGGTGCGAATATTTTCGACAACATGTCGTTCAATATTCATTATCATTTAGAAGATTCTACTACTTTTGAGGGTAGAAAATTAGGTAAGTTTACGTAATACATCCTCCGTGCGTTAAACCAAGTTTCTATGTAAAATTCTATAACTTACACAGAATCACACCAAGCAATTGAAAGTATACATTTGGTAAATTTTAATGAAGATTCGACACGTGGTCTGGCCACTCTTGAAAATAGAATTCAAATGTTCAAACATATCTTTTATAGTTAGATAAACACTTTTTAAGAATGTTATTTTATATAACATTTTTATTTCTGTATTATGTACATGTACAATTGTATATATACACGCATATTTAAAGGAAAGTGTCTTCACGTGAGGGTGGTCTCTGGTGTGAAACTGAATAGTGTGCCGTGATATTTAATAAATAAATAAATACCATCGCCACGGAGGACTTAGCTACACGAAAGTATTAATGAAAACTTTAATTTAATATAGTGTATTCTTTTTTACAGTTTACGTTTAGCACATTTATTGACTTGGGAAATTCTCTATACGGCGCTTTTCATAGATCTCTAAAAGATTTTGTATATTTTGGACATTACACGAAGAGATAATTTACATCTCATGTTTCATTTCTCGAATTGTATTTAGTGTGTTATATGTTCTTGAACATAAGTTACGACTGTTTGAAAATAAGGTCTTGAGAAAGATATACGGGTCGAAACGGGCCGAGATGATTGGGGAATAGAGGAGACTGCATAATGAAGAACTTCACGGAATTAATTTACGACTCACCCGATGTAAGAATAATGAAATCGCGACGACTAAGGTAGGCAGGCCATGTAGCTCGAATGAGAGAAAAACGAAAATTATATTCCATCGTGGTTGATAAGCCGGAGGGAAAGAGACCGTTATGAAGACCAAGACGACGTTGGGAGGATAATATTAGAAGGGATCTTCGAAAAGTAGGTGTTTGAGATGAAAACTGGCTTGATCTTGCTCAGGATAGAATTCTATGGCGAATGTTTGTTACTGCGGGGATGAACTTGCGAGTTCCGTAAGCCATAGAGTAAGTAAGTGTTGCATGTTCTTGTGATTGATTTTGTATAAATGATATCGTATTTTGTGGAACGTGATGTAAATCTACGGCCCATTACAATTAATTTCCTTTCAATATTAGAACGAGAAAACTGAATTTTGTTTTGTTGTATTTAAATTCAAGCCCGGAAAATGAGCATCAGAGAATTATTCTTAATTGTGCTCAAGCTTATTTTTTAGAAATCTGTCGCAGAAGTCAGTCAGTGGTCTCCAGTTGTGTGCCCGTTAAATTGTTCAGTTTTAGCGCCCCCCCCCCCCCCGAACACACGCACTAAAGGATGATTATAAGAACAATTGTCTTTTTCCCACACGTAATTTCGAAGTTTCATATTGTTGTTCTTGGTATGTTATACTCTTATACTTTGCATACCCTTGGCACCATATGAGTAACAACTACTACTACTATTATATCCCTCATAATATAGTTTTTTTTAATAACATAAATTTTCTGCTTATTAAAATTTTAAGTTACAATAAGGCAGCCCCGTTATAATGTAAGAAATAAGTTTTTTCCGCATTGCATGGAAATAAGCGAGTTGCAATAAGTCCATCTTCCATCATCAGAGAAGATTATGTTAGAAAACAGCAGTCACCTACCATTAGTTTTGAAAAAAAAACTGAACAGTTTGTAGAGAAACAGATAAATTATTATATGTTATGATGTTCGGAGGCAGGTGTATGATGCGAAAGGCTCAGGTCAAGGTGATCCGATGGTGGTGTGCCATTACCTTCCATTGGGTAAAGATGTACTAAGGACGGGACCTACAGTTTGAAGTTCATTCCGAGCCTCAGTGTTTCCTCATCGGGAATTGAACGTGAGACCCCTTGTTAAGAGTAATTTTTAAATCTGTAAATTTGTTAGTATCATTGTCAGTGAATGTTTTAATTTGAGATACACAACATTTACTGTGTATTTAATTGTCAGTTGTATTGTTTCTAATGAACGTTTTTAACAATGGCAGTAGTGAATAAATTAGAATGAAAAAAAAATTACCATAGAAACACATTCTTTATCACTGTAATAAGTATTTGAAAACTGGAACAAAAGAAGGATCTCTATAAACGAAACGGTAGTATGGCCGGGGTTTTGATGGTAGATATGGAGGAAATCTGTATCTTCTGATTCAAGATCGCCGCCAAGACGAATACAAGAATACAAGTTAGTACAAAGGGTAATCAAATGAAACTCGACAGGAGCGTCGAAAAGGACAATAATGTACTTGTTAATACTCTCTCCCATTGTCAACCCACTTCTTTCAACGGAATACTAGGCGACGAGTGCTTCTGTTGAAGAACTCTTGTCGTTGTTACTGGAGCCAATGGTGCTCTCTCCCCTTCGTTTCTTCATCATCCGACAGAAAGTAATTCTGCTTCAGACCCTTCTTCAACTCTCCAAACACAAGAAATCACATGGAGATAGATCAGAGCTGTAGGCTGGATGGCCCAGGACCTCCCAGTGGAATTTGTGAGTTCGTAAAGAGGATAACGCCCGTTGGTGGGGAACCACACTTCTTGGTCCTTCATCTGGGCAACGATGCAAGAGTGTTGTAGCGATCGGCGTTGATGATCGTGTTACCTTTCGTGCACTGACCTGCTGACCTCTTCATAGGTAATGGTGACACTACGTGTTTTCACTGCATGCTGGCACGGCTCGTTTCAGGATCATAGTAATGGTAAATGTTTTCGTGCCTTTTCACAATATAGAGGAGAAAATCGTCACCCTCCAGTCGGTAGCCGTCCAAATACTGTTGGCTGAACCACACACGTGCCACTTTTTGTTCCTCATTCAGGTTTTGTTGTACCCACTAGGCACAGACCTTACGGAATGCGAGCTGTTGTGCAGTATTGTATTGATACTGTATGGCTAATGCAGACAGCAGCGACCAGTTTCTCTTGTGTAATCTGTATGTCATTACGCACTAGTCCATCAGCCCGTTGGATATTGGCTGCTGTGATTACGTGACCACGGGTTCTGGGCCGCTTCGAAACGACACCCATTCCCGACGGAAGCGCTTAAACCAAGCTGATCATGAACAGTTTCTGTTCTCCGATAAAGGCCCGCTAACGTGTGATCTTCGGCTATAATAAACGGGATCACACCAGGCTCTTTTTCCTCACTCCATCATTCCAAACAAGGCGTATGGCGCCCACTTATCCTCTGCTGATTGTGGAAGTTGCATTGCTAATGGTGGAGAGTATTTACATGCCATCGCATTCCTTTCCTTTTAAAGGCTTACATATTTTGAGTTTAGATATGTAATAAAGTATCAGCAAAGGCAATGTGAAACAGTAGATTTTGAATTAATGTAGAAGCGAGATATGTAAATATTAATGTTATCAGGGTAAGTAGAAGACATAATATTTATAAAATAAGTTAAAGAAAGTCGAAAGTTAGTACAACAGAATGTCGATCGAAAGCGTGGCAGGTAAGTAAAAACAGCGTATTAACACCAGCATCGGATATTAAATATAGAGTAGTAGAGCAATATAGAACGCTGTACAATTGTGGTGTAACTAATTTCAAAAGAAACCAGGATGGAAAAGATGTTATAAACTGTTTTAATAGAAAATTGATAATAGTACGGGATAAGACCACAGGTACAGTTTGCCTAAATAGATCTTAAGAAAATGAAAGAAAATTGACCAACGATGTTCATTATTCTCGTACAGATTGATGTCATTCATGTTATTACGTGAAGGTAATTCAAAAGCAGTATATACATTTTTTTTTTCGTTTCAGAACATAATTTCTTAGGTGGTTTTGTTAGTTCTAGTTTTTAATCATACGACACAGTGTATAAAAGTGTGGTAAGAGAGCTTGCATTTATTGTTTTGTTTAAATTGTATAACGTTTCTTAAGTCATGGTAGAGGTGTGACCATGGTTATGAAACCCATTTATTGGGTTATCCCATAAGTAATGTTGTATGTGCGATGACCGTTGCAATGACGCCATCTGACGAGCGAATAGTGGTAGACTGCACGTGTCATAGCTGAGACATCTAGGGCACTTGATTGTGCAGCAGTATGTAGAAGGAGAATGATCTACTCCACGTTTTGGAAATGTGACTTTTTTTGATCATGGCAGTGTCAGAGGACCACATACGACAAGCCATGCTGTATTAATTTCACCAGGGATATCCAACCAGCGCAGCGGCACGAAACATCAATTCCATATATGGTCAGGGTGCTGTGGATGTGCGAAAGTGCCAGAGGTGGTTCCAGTGGTTTCGGTCTGGGCACACCAGCCTCACCGATAAGCCACGAAAGAAGACCTGTGCAGCTGGACAACGATGCCCTGCGAGCAGCGGTGGAGGCAAAGTCAATGCAAACTCTTGAAGAACTGACCAGAGAACTCCAGGTCACCCATTCGACCGTTCATCGTCATCTTCAGGACCTTGAGTACGTGTCAACACTTGGAAATTGGATACGCCGTGCGTTAACGCCTCAACAGAAGCAGCAACGAGTTGACATCTGCAGTTCCCTGCTCAGCCGTCACAGACGTGATCCATTTCTGGTCAGAGTGGTGACGGGATAAAAAGTGAGTCTTCTAGCATAACATTACATGCAAACGACAGTGGGTACCTAAAAGGGGGGTGGGGTGTAGGAACTGTGTCAAAACAGGGCTCCACCCGTGCAAAGTTATGTTGAGTGTTTGGTGTAATATGCATGGGATAATCCATTTTGAGTTCTTGCCACGTAACCAGACCATCAATGCAGATGTCTGCTGTCAGCAGCTTGAACGCCTACGGACCTCATTGTTAAAGGAACGTCCTGTTCTGGTTAATCGCAAGGGTGTGCTTATCCACGGAGATAACGCGCGCCCACACACAGCAAGAAGATCAAGGAATGTGACTGGGAGAAACTCTCCCACCCGGCGTTTTCACCAGATCTTGCACCAACAGACTACTGTCTTTTCCGCAACCTGCAAAACCACCTTTCCGGAAAAACACTGCGAAATGAGGATGACGTGCGACGAACAATGACCCAGTTCTTTGCCTACAAAACCGGTGACTTCTTTCAGCGGGGGATTCAACAACTGGCTAACAAGTGGCAGAGTGTTGCGGAGTCTATTGAGACTATTTTCCTGACTAACGGTAGTGTTCTAGGTAAGTTATCGTTCTTTTCCTCAGGGTGCAAAAATACGACATTACTTATGGGATAAACTGATATTCATACCGAGCGGCCATTGCTCAATATGAATAAATATTCGTTTGCAGAGCGTTGAATCTAAAGGTCCTGGGAAAGATTTCAGCTGCCACCTATATCCTGAATGAAGTTTTTGCAGTTCTTTTTTTTAGTCACATGCCAGGATGTACATTTCAGACTAGGCCCTGGCCGACTTCTTGCAGTATCTTCTCCCTCCATCCTATTCCGTTCTTAGCTAAAGTTACCTAAAAGCCATAATAAGTTCAAATTCGTATTTATTCACATTTCTTGATCTAATAAAACAAATCATTAGACCTCATATTTTTATTGTCAGTCTAACATACACTAACGATTTGTATTTAAACAGTTTCGAAAAGAAGTTTTCTGGTTTCCTCATAATATGGATTTTCGAGGCCGAGTTTACCCATGTCCTCCTCATTTGAATCACCTTGGATCGGATATGGCAAGGGCAATTTTATACTTTGCAAAAGGAGAGCCTTTAGGAAGACATGGATTAGATTGGTTAAAGGTGAGTTGTTTTTATTAATCATAATTTAGATATGTTATTGCTGAGCAAGCTCGTTTCATATTGTTTAGCAGTTCTTATTGATTGCCAGTGCTTCTTTCATAAATTATTATGTTACTGACATCATCTAATGCTCCTCAGAAAGAACAAAGTCGTAATTAATTAACGATGTTGCGTATTAGAAAAGAAACAAAATTCGCTTTGAACAGTGATTAGGTTTGTAGTACTTTGTGTGATTTCTGAGTCTGTGGAGTAGTGCCTTAGAGTACATAATCACAGTAGGTAGATAAAGTAGCTTTATCATAATTTTATGCGGGAGATCATTATGGATTGGAATATGTACATCTTGGCGAGAGAGGTCGTACTTAACAACAGTAGTGATGTTCCAAATATATTGAAGACTACGAAGCAATGCAAGTATAATGCATTTTATGGTCCTTTATGCGTGCACAGCATCCTCCGGTTGCTGAGATATAATAATATCCTTAAATGTATTCGAAGATAACACAGTTCTTTGGAAGGACACACGCCTAAAGTCTATGTTAAAGAAGAACAGTTGCAGATAGACAGGAGAAATAGAATATTCGGAAAAGTAGAAAGGAGGATCAAGGGATCAACGGCATTACTGAATTAACAGTATGTTGTACTGTTTACACGTGTCTCTCCTTTCAAATTTTCTATTGCATCTGTCTCTATATGTCCCTCGTATTTTTGGCGTGTGTTCTTCCAAAGAAGTATGTTAACTTGGAAAATTTCAAGGATATTATTATAGTTCAGTGTACACGTAAAGTATCATTGTGAATTTAGTTGGAACATAATTGGTACGTTTCTGGTAATTATTAATTATTACCAGAACCATGTACTTTGTTTTGAATCATATTTCTTTATCTAACTAATCTCGTGGAGAGAAAACTGACATTTTCTTACCTGCTGGTCTGCAGCTAATTCTCTCGTTTAGTAAACACAAATAAATGAAGTCGTGATATATTTCTCGAGTCGGTGCGCTCGCGTTGTCGAACGATGGGGAAAATTAAAAGGATAGGTTATGTGGTGATTAGTAAGGTTGTGAATACTATACTACTCGTTGAAAGTACTAGACAGAGTATGAAAACAATGTTGTCAGACCGTGACGTCACTTCCGTGCTCGCATTTGTATGAAAGTGAAATATAAATAAACAATCAACAAGAAAAACAACAGCAACATGTAACACTCCTGAATGATTTGGCTGAATGTGGCGAATAAATAAAATGTTATCTGTGAAAAACAAACAGGCTAAATTACGCTTTACACAAATGATACAACAGGTTAGCGACATAAAAGCCGAGAACCACAAATGTTTACTTTCTTACCCAACACTAAACAAAAGATTAAAGAGAATATACAAGGAAAACAACCTTCAGCCAATATCGGTCCCACCCATTACCATGGAGAAACATTTTACGTCATTTAAAAGTTATTTTGTACCTAAGAACGAAAATACAGGGGTGTATGCTGTTACATGTGGATGTCAAGAATAATATGTAGGCCAAACTAAACGCAGAGTTTCGGTTAGGGTAAACGAACACGTCCGAGATGCCAAACACCCCCACACATTACTTCAGGCTTATCCCAGCACCTAAAAACAACACAACATTACTAATGTACCCATTGCACATAAAACAAATTCGGCTATTGAAAGAAACATATACGAAAGTGCATATATTTTAAAGTGTAAACCAAAATTAAACCTAGATACAGGACCAGTGGACAAGAGCTGGATTTCAATATTTAGTAAAACACTTGATTATGCGAGCACGGAAGTGACGTCACAGTCTGGCAACATGTTCCCATACTCTGTCCTAGTACTTTCAACGAGCAGTACAGCATTCACAACCTTACTCATCACCACATAACCTATCCTTTTAATTTTCCCCATCGTTTGACAACGCGAGCGCACCGACTGGAGAAATATATCACGACTTTAGTTATTTGTAAGTATTTACTAAACGAGAGAATTAGCTGAGACCAGCACGTAAGAACATACTTCTTTAATTTGTGTGAACATAATCCAAATTAAAATAAATTGGCCCCATCATAGTGTTAAAAAAATTATTATACCCAAGTGTTCCCGTATTGTAATGAATAACATTTTTACAAAAAATATTTTCATGTAATCCTTTTTGGGCGAGGACTATTTTTCCAGTATGGAGCATGCGATATTTTTGAATCGTGGACATTTTCTCATCTATGAAACAATGAAACTAGATAGAGACTTGGATGAATAACTCAAATTGCAACTTAAAATGTGATCTTTCTTAAGCTCTGGTATTGTTTTTCAAATTTCTTATTGCAGCAGCAAAGCATAAACCTTACAAACATCGAAAATTAGGAAGTAAGTGTGTACTCAAATTTTTACCGTAGATAAAACAATTTCCTGACTGTATGTGGGTGTTAAATCATTCTTTAAAAATGCATCATTCTCTTTATACAAAGGCCTTTTTTGAGTGGTAATATTTGGGACTTAGTAACTCTGGTTTGACAAGTTTTAAAATATGAAACTTCAAGAATTGATACCTACTCACAGCAAGAATTTCAAGTTCTAAACATGACTGATTTATATCCTAATTTTTTAAAATGTGGAATGAATATGTTAAATTTATTCGCATTAATACTTGATATAAAGAACCAGCAGACATGACTTTTATATACGAAAAAGGCTCAAGATGACTGCCTTGAACACGGACGATACATCACCATAATGTTAAAGAGTTTTGTCCTTTTATTCTAAGTGCAGTATGGTTTCAGACCTGTACCACTTTTTGTTGAGGGTATATTTGGTAATGGCCCTAACTTTTGACTCAACCTATACAAAGCATTTTATACGAAGTATAATATAAAATGTATTAAGTAAATTGTATACAACTAGGTAATTGCATGTTGATTCTTTTCCGACAATTACATTTTTGAATTTTATAAAAATTACTCCTCCTGGCATTAAGTAGAATGGGAGTCCATTTTCTTCTCATTGACGGATCGTAATGACCGGTTACCATGGAACGCGCCTTGAAATATAACCACTGCAGGATCGGAATTTTAGTGTTGTACGAAATGAATTATTATATTTCAGGAACGGCTTAAGCTATGCAAACAAAATTTTGTGTGGCATGTGCCTAAAACTATGAAAATAGTGCAGTTAATTTCATGACAGAATGTAAGCCGTTTTTTAGGTTGGAATTATATTTCTATCAAATTGATGAATCTTCAAGATATATTATTTGGAGTTGTCAAACCAGAGTTTGACAGATGACTCCAATTATTCGAACTTTTGAAAAGTTACACTTTTTAAGCCTCTGTGGAGAGAGATGAGTCATCTAGAGACTGATTATAATACACAAATACAGTCAGGTCAACCAGCAGACATGACTGTCTGTGGTAAAATTTTGAGGTCTTCCCTTCTCATGGTAAATTTGGTTTAAAAATTAAATTTCGAATAGAAATTCGCTGAATATTTAGATTCATAGTCAACTGCTGTAATAAGGAATGTGGAAAAGAATACTCGAATACAAGAAAACTTTAGTTTAAGCTGCAAATAAATTTCGTTCCAAATCTCTCGCTCTTACAGATTTATAGATATTTACGTTTTAATAAATATCGTTGTCTCTAAAATATCACATCGTCCATATTGGGTAAATGGCCCTCGTGGAAAAAAAAGAAGAAAACAGATACTCGTTTCTGTACAGGAACATTTGGACAAAAGATAAAGATTAAAAAAAAATAGTCATACGTCTACTTCTGGATGATTTAATGTGCAATGACCCTGTGATGATGATATGCCATGTTTTATTTATAAGACTTTCGTTTTATTTTTCAGATTCACTTGGTAAACTTAACTGGTCTAAAGAAAAAGAATTCTGTTGATGAAAGGCTTTTGTTTGCAGAAGAATTGATGCCAGAAATATTTGATTCGGCTGAAAATCCTCTAACGGTAAGTTTAGTTTTATTGGCTTGTTTATAAAGTAATGATCATAGATTGAAGGGTGAATTGCTCAGAACGGAATAAAATGAAAATTAATTTAAAGACACGTCGAAACGTGCGTAGTTTTGGAGCTACAGACGTCCAAATAGGGCGAGGCATTGCCGCAAATGACTTTAATATCTTGACAAATAATTTACGTAAGAATGTCGACTTAGTAAATCATAATCGAAATTGTACCGCAGAAGTGGATTCGAGTAAAGTTTTGATTAAGGGAGTGGAGTAAAGAGTTCAAACGTGAGGATTTCAGAATCAAGTAATTGACATCACGGAGAGACAAACGTAGAAACTACGCATGTTTCTTATTACAAATGAACTTTTATCTTAGTACAGTCTGAGGTATTCATCCTTTAGTTCATGATCATCTATTTTTAAATACCTTTATAGCTCCTTGCTTTAAATTTCTGTTTTGGATGCTTTTTTAAAACCTTTGTTACTTCTTTTATTACATTCACGTGCTCACAGTGAGAGAGGAAGAAACAAAAGAAGAATAAAGATAATTTGTAATCAAAACTAAAGTGCAATACTTATAGTGAAACTTCACATTGCGCAAAGAGATTGTTTGTTCAGAAGTAAGTGATAAAGCAAAGCGACTTGAAGTACTTCCAATAGGTTCATTTTTTAAACTGTTTGTATGGGTAGTATCCGATTTGTGCAGTTTCGAGAGAGGCGTTAAAATTTTTTCAGACATAAGGAATAACGTATTTTACACCCAGAGCGTATCCCAGGCTGGGGAATATTTGGAAAATGAAAAGCAGCAGGAAAGAGTTTTACAGAGATAGTTAGACCCCAAAAGTTCGATAATTCCTTGCTTTAATTAATATCGACCTATTTTATTGTTCTACACATTTACTTCTAAAGAACTTTTTTTCAAAAAAACTAACCAAACTTATGGGCAGGCCATGTAGCTCGGTTTGTGGGGGGAGGGATGATTATATTCCATCGTGGTTGGTAAGCCGAAAGAAAGGAGGCTGTTGGGAAGACAGTGACGTCGTTGGACTGGGAATATTAGAAGAGATCGTAGAGAGGTAAATGGTCATCACGAAAACTGGCTTGATCTTGGCCAGGATAGAATTCAATGGCAAACGATTGTTATTTCATTACTGCGGCAATGAACTTGCGAGTTCCGTAAGCGTTAGAGTTAGTTAGTTACCAAACTTATACGATTATGAGTGGTAAGTATTAACATAATTGACAAAGCGCGAAATATGATTAAACTTAAAAGGCAGCAAAAATTTTAAATACTGAACCAAGGAATTTTAATTACAATGTGCGAGAAATGCAAAATCATGGATTCAGTTCAGATGTCAGAAGTAATGAATAAGTTTAATTCTCTTTCTGCTATATGCTTAACATGTTTTCGTTCTAGGGAAGACAATGGTGGACCGAGTCAGATGAGCCTTGGCAAACTTTAGCGTGTTGTAAGGAAATTGTTAAAGCTTTAAACTCAGGGGACCCAGAAAACTACGTGTGCCATTTTCCAGTTCATCAAGATGGTTCCTGTAACGGCCTACAGCATTATGCTGCTCTAGGTCGGGACACAGCAGGTGCAGCTAGTGTAAATCTATCACCAGCGGAAAAGCCACAAGATGTCTACGGGTGTGTTGTTACTCTGGTAAGTATGTTGCTGCTTTGAACAATTACGTGTATGTGTGTTTTTTTATTGAAATATATGTCTACCAGTAAAGTGTATAGTATGTAGGAACTTGCCAAAAGAAGTATATGGCTTTACGAAAGCACGGTGAAAATGAAAGCATTTTCATATACATAATTACTGTGTGCTGAAAAATGTGAATGAAGGTATCAGTACTTCACACACACAGCACGAAGTAAGGTGGAAGTGACATTCGAGCACTTTTATCCTTTCCTGCGCAAATATATCCTCAGATGCTTGTTTTGGTAAGCAGAAAGTCGAATCTCGGTTGTCTTATTCTAAATTCTACCGATGTCTGCCACAATGCCAGCAGTCATCGCGATTTCATTTACATAGGAAAAGTCCCGATATTTGCTCTTCGTTGACAATAAATATCACATGGGAGTGTACACGATCACTCATATTGTGTTTACAGGATGAGGCAACATTACATTATACACCTAAGTAACTGGAAAGTGCTCGACCATCATTTAAACTGAAACTTTTGTATCAAGAGCATAAAAGGTTTGTATTAATTACGTCCAAAATAATTGTCGCTAGATTAGCAGTTTCGCCAATTGAAGAAAAAAAAAAAACACCTGCGTCATAGATCGAGCTATTGTCGATCTTCCGTAATTGCTGTGGTAATGACTAGTTGAAAATTAATTCATTTCTTAGATTTTAGAATTTCCCAGTTTCGTTCAGAATCTTTAATTTCTTTCAGAGGTTCATACGATAAAATATTTAATTATCGCTTTAAATAGGCTAAAGGACCGTTAATTTGTTAGTAGTTAATGAATGTGGTGAAAGAGTTCCTTTGTTTCTGTTTCAAAGGCTAATTATCTTTCATTATAATTTTCTGTTTTTTTTCTTGTACTTCTTAAATTGTTAATTAAGACACGATTAATATTGTTCATTGGTAATTACAAATGTTAAACCACAAAAGTAGATTTGGTAATAATGCTTTTTACTAATAGTCAATGTCCTTAAGCTTTGTTTATAGTTACGTGGAAAGAGCATTTCAAAAGATCTTTCAAATCGGTAAATTAAAAAATAAATATTTATTTGTATTATGACGAGTGAGTGGACGTGCAGCAAAACTATATTACCCGACGCTATATACGCTCTTTTTTTTTTAATAATGCATTGGCCAGACAGGTACAAATGCGTGGTGAAATTTAAAAAGCTTGATGCAGTATGAGCTAGCAGCTGATAGAGAAGTGGTGTTGCTAAGCCTAATTCTTAACAGCTCTGGTTAGACTTTCTAAGACTGTTTCTAGATTTGTCTCGTGCAAGACATCGACGCATGAAAGGCCACAAACGTTGTGGACGACATTTTAGAGTTACAGAGATGAAAGTCGCGCTACATCTTGCTTAGAGACTGGATCTGAGTACGGCACGCTACAAACAATTCTCGTCTTTAGCATATTTCTGTCGTGGAAAGTGCTTGGAGAATACGATTACTACCGAGTCCCGAATTTGATCATATGGAAGCAAAAGATTTTTTATCGTCACAAGATTAAGGAACAAGCTGAAAGCTGTATTAGGGTTCCGAATTTCAGACTAATACCTTATTTCATGCAATAGTATTAGCTGGTGCTGAATATATTTGTAAAATCCTAAATTCTGTTCCCTGGGTCTGGTGGTTAACATTGCAGCCTTGTGATCGGCACTAGGTAGGCACACGGGTTCGAGTCCTCCTCCCTTCCATCCTAACTGAGTTTCTAGCAGCTTTAACTTCTAGAATTCGGTCCTTTACAGCGCCTTGGGGCTGCATGCTGTCACATGTTATACTTCGTTATAATCGCTGGAAAGGAAGTGGGTAAGTTGCCGCCAAGAGCTCTATTGACTTACTATTCCGATGTAAGGATGGCCAGCGTGACGTATAAACCCTAATCGGGGTGGCGTGATCAGGGCTCAAACCCATGTTGCTTCGTCAGTGCTTATCCGAAGTCAACGATTGTATCAACGAGACCACGGGTGCTGGGTCTGAGATTATCTAAGCTTTTCTTCAGTTCCGAGATTGCATTCAATAATGCCCTAGTTGACTTCCTCTGTCCCTTTTCTAAGAAGAATACTCGCGGAGGGAGTCGTCTCTCAGGCTTGTGAAGGGCTTAAACCATAGGCATTTGTCTAACTGAAGAAAGCAAAGGAAATAAATTGCGAAATCCTGAAACGTTTAGTTTATCTTCTGTATTTTTCTTGTTTGTAATATCGAAAAAGTTTCTGAACTCTTGTCTTTTAATCTAATAATTGTAGGTAGAAAAGGAGCGAGCAAAGGATGCAGAAAATGGAATTAAAGTTGCTCAAGTTCTGGAAGGTTTCGTACAACGCAAGGTTATTAAACAAACTGTGATGACCACTGTCTACGGTGTTACTAGATACGGTGCAAGACTTCAGATTGCTCGGCAATTGAAAGGTAAGTTTATTAGCAAAGTACAAATTCGTGTAAAAACTTTAGTACATTTTTCATTTATGTATGCTCATACGTTCATACCTAGATACATATAACAATATACTAAAAGAATAATTCGGCCCATTTGCATTAACTTATGTAACAATTGCGTGCATTAATTCAACAAAAGCAAAACGATTATGTTATCGGGGCTTGTGTCAGAAGTTCAGAATGCGAGAGTTTCGCGTACAGGTTGGATTAAAGAACAAAATTTTCTACAGTGAATATACACCACTTATATGTTACTTTACTGGGGAGGTGCCCGACCTGGACCTCTGCTGTCTTGAATTTTTGGCATAGTGCTGTAACCGCCCATACAATTCATTTTTACCTTTTATCTTGAATTTTTGGGATCGCTCTCTTACGCGTTCAATACCTCAAGAATCAATAGACCGAATTTAATGATTTTTTCTTGATTGAAAGAAGACTGAATCTAGATGATTGCAAATATAATGAACTTGACAAATATATAGTAAATTTTATACATTTTGTTCAATGTAACCTCAGCATCCTGATGCGTCATTCACGGCGCGTGCCTATCGCACAGGAGATACATTTTTTATTTGCATACTTAGGTGACATGGAGAAACCAATTTCTGTGCCGTGAAGCGTAGAAAAAATACACCAGTAGGAGTCTTCACATAATGTCAGAATAAGTATGTTTTTTTTTTTTAAAAAAAAGGCCTTGTGGAATGTGTAAGATTATGAATATTATGGTTAGATATGTTCTTTGTGGTGATATAAGAATAGTCATTTGTTTAGTGCAAATAAAAATGTGTTCGTTCATAATTATACTGCCACGTTTTTATTGTTTCAGATATACCAGACTTTCCGAAAGAATTTGTATGGCAAGGCTCGACCTACCTGGTAACAAAAACTTTTGAGAGTTTGAGGGAAATGTTTACTTCAACAAAACAGATTCAGGTAGGATGTCCGAAAGAATGCAGCAGCTCTGTAACTGAGTAGTTTAAAAGAACGTAGGTCGAGTGTTCTGGCTACAGTAGTCTGAGACTGCATTGTGACATCCCTATTGACATGGCGTCAGTCCTTGGGGATGCTTGAAGTATCACAAATAAAAGTGTTACACAGGGTGGCCCATTAAAAACCGGTACGGATCCCAATCTCCGTGTTGAATTATTGCGTATTGCTTAAAACAGCGATGTCGGGATATTGGTGGAGCATTTGCAACACTTGTTACAAGAGATTGTTCATAGATGCCGCTAGAAAGTTTTCCCGCACCGAAAGTTGCTAGTGTCATGCAAAGTTTCATACTCGTACGGTTTCATACTCCTTTAGAATATACAGTAATCAGGATGACTCTAACTTTTGACATGGAATATGATTAGGTGATAATCCATACCTCCAGTGAGAAGTGTTGAAAGTGCTCCACCAATATCCCGACAACGTCGTACCCTCGTAAACTTATTTTGAACAGCGCATCCTAATTCAACAATGGGATTGGGATTCGTACTAGTTTTGAATGAACCACCCTGTACAAGCGAGAGACAGATCTGGCTTGTGCTGTTTGAGATAATTGTATGTGTTTAGTATACCGTTAAGTTTGTTTTTGTTTTGGTCGTTTTATTTACTATTTTGTGAAGGCCTCTTTACAGCCTTTCTTGTTCTGTTTTTATTTTATTGTACCGACGGTCTTTTACACCTTGGATTTTTATTAATGTCACTGCCCGTCCTATATGCCAGTCAGCTTTTTTTTTTTTTTTTTTTGTCTTTCATTGAAGACCCTTACGTTTTTAGTTTTTTATTTATTTTTAATATCGTAACGACTTAAGTTTAGACATGACGGGTTTACCCGTATTGAGACGGGCGTAAGCCATAATACTATTACCGCCATACAGGTGATTTTATTTTACCATTTCAAGGAAGTCGCATTGTTCACTCCTTGATGACTATTAAACTAAGTCAGAGTACCAGTTGGGGCGGGGGTAATGCCAGGATAGTAGATAGCCAAACTTTCCTTCTGTTTCTCTTATGTGTTGCCGCAAGATGTGTGAAGTTGCCCGTGAATATAAATCCTGTAAATTTTGTTATGCTGATTCAAAGAAAAGCGTTAGAAATTGTAATATAATAGCAATAATAATTGCATAATTTGCGGAGTCTTTTTTTTCGTGCTTACAGACAAGTTACGAGAAGAAAAGGGTTTTTAGTAAATCTGTCTGTCTATCGTATGGATTTTAGTATCTGCTGGATAAGACTTGCCTTGAATCATGAAAGCACAAGTCGTTCGGAAAATTCTCAAAACTGTGATTTATCCTTAGGATATTAACACTTCTTTCTTTATCCGATGGAAGGCAGTTCGAAACTTTCACTGTTCACTATAGTAAGCATCTTTGGATCACAAACGTGTGTTCAGGCAGAATACACATCATCATAATCTTCTCGTGGTTTTTAAAGGCAGAAAAAGCAGAGATTTTCGTGAAGTTAATTTAATCACGAGAAGAAACATCTCGGAAGCAGATAAATGCATGCCATTCGGACAGTACTATCACCGAAACCTTTTGTTAACATAATTTTGGTATATGTAGGAAAAGTATCACTAACTTGCTCTCAGAATCTTTTTTCTCGTATCACCCTAATTTTATAACCATTTTTTTTTTCTCCCTAAACTTTCAGAACTTCTTCCGAGGAAGCACCAGAACCATGAATGCAAGCGATATTTACTTGTAGTTTTGTAACTATATAGAATGCGCTAATGTAAATCGTAATGGTACCTCAGTGTTTTAGAAAATATATTTATCATGTTTGTAATTTGTTTTCTATTTCTGTTTGCTTAACAGTTCTTGAGATGCTAAAATTGAAACTTTAAACAGTCAATTTATTTCGTATAATGGAAATGTATATGTTGTTCTCTTCCCTTGTCAGAGAGCTTAAGGGTGAATTATGTTTCAGTATAAACTCGAAAGAGTATGCGAGACTGCTGGAACTGAATATTTTAGTACACGCTGATATTGTAGAAAAGGAAATCATTACGAAACGAATTTGATAAAACAATAAGACGCTTTGCCATGCCTGTATTGGCGGTGAGCGTTATTACAGATGACAGAAATTTTAATATCCAAATCCTAATGTAAGCTCGTTTTAAGAACAGTAGCCGTGCGATCTAAGGCGTTAGGCAAACGACCCGAAGATCCCGGGTTCGAATCCCGGCAGGAGAATGGGTGTCTTTTTAACTTGAACGTGACGGATAATCGTGACGGGCCGAAGTCGACAGTTATTAGACTGGCCCATATAAAATTAAGTTTTTTTTAAGAACATTATAACTTTTATATGTCGTTTACGCGAATGATTGTTCTCAACCAGAACTATGTATCTGCACAAATGCAATTTTTGACAACCGCTTCGTTGTTAGCTATATATATTAGCAGACATGTTAGTTGCAGTTAAATAATTGTGTATTTTTGTACAATGTAGTCGTAGAGAGGAATCTACTATAATTTTTGTGCAATACCATATACAATTATTACACTGTTCTGTTTGAATATTTGAAATCAAATTAATATAAACCTTTATAGTGTAACCTAAGACTGATATATTGATTTTCTTGCTTGTAGGATTGGTTTACGGAATGTGCTCGATTGATCTCACAAGTTTGTGGACAGAATGTTGAATGGGTAACGCCTTTAGGATTGCCAATTGTACAGCCATACAATCGAAGTAACAAGAAGTTGGAAGGCCTCGCCAACATGAAGGGAATACGCGAACATTATGTGATGGATATGTTTGAGTAAGTTGAAAGTAATTAAATTAATCGTGAAAGATCTTCATTACGACAGATAACAGTAGGTTAAATTAGATTTTGTCGTTATGATGATTTGTTTTGGTAATTTCACAATAGAGCTTCCTTCATATAGACAGGAAATGTGTTCTTACTAGAAATTTATGTATAAGAGCATATTATTCTACACTCGGAACAATTCATCAGTATGTCGAGACATTTTAAAAAGTCTCCGCTTGAATTCAGATCTAAAATATCATCTCATTTAGTTCATAAAATTATAATAAACGAACTCTCCCTATAGTGTAATGTAAATAACTTATAGTTTGTGTTCTTTAAGATTTTAACCGTTCTGAAACTTTTCTCCTCCTCCTCCTCCTGCTACTGCTACATCTACAACAACAACGACGAACAGTAATAAATATTTCATTTTTTCGAAACTAAAAATTTGATTAAGAAAATGATTAAATGTTTTTTTATCATTGCATGAAAATGACCAATCTGTATTAATTATATAAAATAATCATGCCATTGTTCAATGAGTTCCACTTATTCTCACCAAGGAGCAGTACTAAACCGCTGTCACCTGCGTGGTAACATCATGCTACGGCAGGTGATGGAGACACTGCTTTTAACTTGCTCAGGGCGACGAAACTCAGTGGGATTTGTGTATCGGTGAAGAGTGGGTAGCAATGACCCTGTACATAACAATTGGATTATTTGTTCCTTTAGAGGAGGAATGACTATATGAGGAGGATATAAAAGAAACAGTACGAAACTTGCTGGACATGATCGTTTTATTCATAGTCACTCCTGTGGCAGGAGCTAGGTTGTGGTTCGGGCCGAAGCCTGACGAAAGTCCTTTAGCGCTATTTTTATTGTCATTAGTTTCTGAATTAAATTACAATTACATTTAGTATCCAACAGCCTCACATACGCCCAAGCATTCGGCGTGAAAATTGATATAGAAAATTAGTACATATATTATTAAAATATTTAGAAGAATTCTCCCTTTCCCCCAAAAGGGAAAATACGCGTAAGCGGTCCCAGCTTTTGTGTGCGCACTGCAAGGCAGGTGACATCATAGCTTTCAGTTCTGTGAACCTGTTCAACACAACAACCGGAAAAATTTTCGACAAACAAACAGATAAATGTATTACCTTTAAAGCGACAATGTATTTTACTTATGTCTTTTTCGTAGTCCTCGCTTAAGAAACTTAATTTCTCACGAAAAAACTTCTTTTCTTAAGCGAGGACTACAAAAAAAGACGTAAGTTAAAAAAAATTAAGTCCTCGAAGCGCAAAAACTGGCGTCATTTAGACTTTTAGTTATATAATTCTATTCCAGAATTACACTTTGCACTAATAAAACTCCTAAATGATTTTGATTGTTTACCTGTAGCTCAGTTTCTTGTTTCACTGATGTTACTAATTAATAACAACCAAGTGTCATAAGTACGAAATCTGTGACGTTGCATTGCTGTTTCCGTTAAAGATGAGACGGTTTGAGGAAGTATTCAGATCGCTATTCAGAAATTTAAAAGATAAACGTATTTATTATATTCAGTTATAAATACACATTTTTATACAGTGTATATAAATAAATTTTTAAAAGTTGATTATCGAGAAGATGGTTAAAGAAGTGGGAAGCAAGGTGTTGATTTAACAGATCCAAAGCAAGGTTTTGTCTCAGTATGTATTGGAAAATAAGAAATGCCTGCTTATTAGCTGGTTATTAATTGTTCATCTAATGTATTTTTTTTTTTTTTAGTAATTTTATGAACGTAGGTAGCTGAGTTTTAAAAATACCAAGGAATGTATTTGAGTGCTGAATATGTTTTGTGATTTGTGTTCTTTGAAACTGAAAAAAAAATATATACAATGCATTATTGCTTTGTTTTCAGACGTCCTAACGTAATGAAGCAGAAAAACGCATTTCCTCCAAACTTTATTCATTCTTTAGATTCTAGTCACATGATGTTGACCTCCTTATTCTGCGAGAGGAAGGGCATCACTTTTGTCTCAGTACATGATTGTTTCTGGACTCATCCAAGTACTGTGTCCATCATGAACGAGGTAATCATTTTCTTCCTAATACTTTAAACATGAAATGCAAAAGTTAACATCTATTACTTAGGAATAGTCATGTTGCTCTAGGAGGCTGTATAATTCAGTTACGAAATGTATATACTCATCTTCCGTATACACCAGTGTACCTGGAAAATTGTGTTAGGTACATATAAACACAGAGTCAGCAGTTCAGTCAGCTAAATAATGTGGCAAGTGCAAGTTAATGAACGAGTTGTTACTGTTAAGAATACTGCGTGTAGTAATATACAATTTAACGATCTTAAATGTCACCCAAAATTAACTAACTCTCTGGTTTACGAAACTCGGAAGTTTTTCGCCTCGGTAACAAATGATCTTAAATGTCAGCCATGGTCAATATAAACGTAAATTTTGATGTTATTTTTTCCTTAAAACTAATTTTAAGGGTCTGGTTGCACAATATCTATACATGTTTGTGACTCAAAAGTTTCCAGTCTGCAAGATTACTGGTCGCGTGGTGAGACTAAAAACGATTTGTTCATGCAGCGCCTTCGACAAATCAATTATAATTACCACCAAATTATTGATGAGTTGTCTCTGTTTCAGTTACGCTTTTTAATGCTTCTTGAAAGTAACTTAATACTGTATGGGAACGCGCTTTCAGTTTAGTCAACAGATTTGAGCCGTTTCCTAGGGTCAGTATTTGTTTACAGCTATTTGGTTCTATATTATTCACAGATTATATTTTTCCTTGTCCGAATGCCAGTTATTTTCAGCTTTTGAAGTTTCTAGATAGCTCTAGATCTTAACCATGTATTGTAAAGATTAAGGCACAATGGAATGGAGTTAAGATTACACTTTAGGCATAAGTTTGAACAAATTTGTTTCTTAGGCTCAGGGTCATATTTACATTTTCCTGTCAGGTAAGCGATTAGATTTTGTGTCACTGATCATTTTAGTTAGGAATTTCTTTTTCTATATACAATAATTAATGTGGTGTTACTACTTTATGCATTTCGAAAGTAGTTTAAGAGAGAAACTATTTATAATTGCGCATTTTATCCTGGCTTGGATAAACTTTTGATTATCATCAAAAGGTGTGTCTTGCCTCAATTTTTTCTTCAAGATTTCGATAAATCTGGCTTACTGATTGGTTCAGAAGCGCATGTACTGATGCTGCCAAATACTTTGAACCAAGGAGCTAGAATTGACTGGGGTTTAAGGAACGAAATAGCTTTGTCAATAAAGATAAGATGTATGAGCGATAACACTTAGATGGTCTACACTCGTCCCGATACGGGGAAGCCTCTTATCATTGTCATCTCTAAAGTGACCTGTTAAGAAAAAGCTTAGTGGGGAGACATCAGTGAATTTTTAAAGTTCATCCAAGCCAGAAAGTAGTCTTGTCCCCTTTCCCACAAAACGAAGTTTGACCTCCGCGGTACAGAGGTGCCACGTAATAAACATTTTTGTTAAGCGCCTCTCGCTTGTTCGGCAATTTTTGTGATGACTGAAAAGTAGAACCAACGCGTGAGGCTATGAAATTGTTTACTGTTTGAGGAAACAGCTGTAATGCTTGAAACGGCTTACAAGGAAGCTGCTCTGGATAAAACAAATCTTTACGAGTGCTTTTTTCGCTTCGAGGTCACATAAAGACCACCTCGCTCAGGGCGACCCTCGACCTGCCGAGTGGACGAAAACATCGCCAGAATTTGTGGACTGATTATAGAAGACCGTCGCAGAACCACTGATAAAGTTGTTGATTTGTTTAGTGCGCCCTGGAGTTCTTGCCAACGGACTTTGAGCGAGAAATTGCAAATGAAAAGAGTTACAGCAAAACTCATGCCTCAGCAGCAAAGACCTTGATTGTGAAACAGTTTTTAACGGAAAACAACATGATCCAGATTTTGCACCTGCCATATTCACTCGAACTTGCTCCGAGTGACTGTTGTATTCCCCCGAATGAAAAAAAAAAAAAAAAAAATTCCTTAAAAGAACTTATTGCAGATGTGGAAGAGGTGAAGAAAAATTCGAGGGAGCCATTAAAAGGTATCACTTGGCAAGAGTTTCACGACTGCTTCGAAAATGGAACACTTGTTTAGATCAGTGCTTTTCATGGAATAAACAGTACTTTGAAAGCGATTCAAGTTGTAACATCCAAAAATAAATACACAAGTTAAATAAAGACGCTAAGCTGAAGGTTTCGTACGGTACAGAACGTTTTGTTTGAATAGGAAAAAGCTCGAAATAATAAACGGGCGATGACAAAAATAGTAGTCAATGTGTGACAGCAACGCAATTTTTTGTTATCCGAGACTAAAGAAATCCAGTTGGTATTTACCGGCGTTGGTAAGTAGTCTTCAAATGATGAAATTATCTCTCACTTCTAACGTTTCGAGAGGTAATACTGCTCTCATAATCACAGAAAAAAACTTCGAGACGTATATTGTAAAAAGAATTGAAACAAAAGATTAAGAAAACAAAGAAAAGAAAAAGCATTAGTACTTAACGTGTCGTGGGATAAAGGTAAAAAAGTGGAATACGTGATTGGTGGAGTTAAAATGGACATGGTAAATTACCAAAGGTAACACTGCGTCTGCTGGTTAAATTGCACGTAAGGTGTCTTGTGAATCAATGTTAACAGATGTGAAGGAAACTGGTAATGTTGGCAGTTTCATGAGTACTGTGGGGTTAACCTAACTATAACAGTGGGTGATACTTGGAGGAGGGGGGCGCCTGAGGGACGGGACCAGGGCTAACACTATCAATTTCCTTCTTATCTGTTAACATTGGCTCACAATATACCTTACGTTACAGTAATTTAACCAGCAGACGCAGTGTTTCACCTTTGGTTATTTACCATGTCAATTGTAACCCCTTCACGAATCGTGTATTCTTAATCTGTATTTCAGTTTTTCTTACAACAAACATGTAGGCGTTTTTCTTTCTGTGATCATGAGAGAAGCATAAGCTCTCGAAACGTTAGAAGTGAGAGATAATTTCATCATTTGAGGACTACTTATCAGCGCCGGTAAGTACCAATTAGCATTCGTTTAGTCTTCAGCGCATGATGACTTTCTTTAAAGAAATTCATTGCTTGAAGCAGAAAATATTCGTCAAACACGAATTTACACATTTATAATCTTTTGACTGAATTATGATAACATCACTTTTAAACAGAGAAATACTATATTAAACACTGTGGCTCTTCAGACCTTAACCTGCTATTGGCTATAGTTCAAAGGGTCATCGTTCTATGTATTTCGAGACCGGAGTCCCCTATTTCTTAATTGTAATTCAAGAGTTATCCGATTGTCATCACAGTGGTTGGTCAGCGCCGAAGTTCGAAGCTTCTACTGGGGATCCAAACCCAAACCACTCACACCAAGAGCGAGATCTTTGACAACTCATTTGAGTAGTTACTTTATTGGTTCCTTTTGCAGCCACTATGGTGGTGTGACTGCCCATGTGTTAGCAACGGTGAGTCAGACTACCGTAGAATACTGTAAAGGTGTTATTCAATCACACCTGTTGAATGTCGGGATGATACCTAAGAACGCTAGAGCTAGCATCTTTTCCTATTCTTTCAGGCCTACTTGATATATCTGAGAGTGAAATCATATAAGAGGCGGGCGTTCGATACGTATGATATGTACCATGGCATTGTAAAGAAAGAAAAAAAAAGAAACATAAAGGCTAATATATGTGAAATTCTAATAAATTTAAAAGAATTCCGTCAGTAGTACAAAAGCAATCCTGTAAGATAATTACAAAACTAGTTCATTACTTCAAAGTTACATTTCATATCATACCTAGAAATATAAATGTTTATGATATAAAGAAAATACAAGAAAATTGCACGTAACAGGTTACTCACCAACTTTCCTTATTTAGTCGCAGTTATGTAGAAAATGTCAACGTCTATGTATCACTAACAAACAAAACGTTAAGATTCTATAAAAGGATTTGAAACTGGTAGATAAAATTGGAAAACAGATTCTACCATGGAGATTGTTAACAATGTTATTGTTGTACATAATACTGAACTTACACGTACAGGTTGCAATTGAGGATACTGAGTAGGGGCATTGTTGTGAATTAATTTCCTACAATTTCTTCAGGGATTTATAAGGAGGTACAGGGCGAAGAAAGGCAGAAAAGAGTACACCTAGAAACACCCTTTTCCTCCCTCTCCTTCAAGAAAAAAAAAACCTGGAACCTAGAGCAATCTATACCTCAACGTGAATAGATCAAAATGAACACAAGCAACTGATTGATATAAACAATTAAAGCACAACCACCACAGTTTACACAAACAGACAATTATTTTTAGGTAGATTTTGTGGGACTTTTTGAAAATGATATTTTGCTGTTTATATTTCACTTTCCGTTTTAATTTTCATAAACAACTTTTAAGCTTTTTTTTTTTAATACTATATGATAGACAATTTTACGAATTATAACACTAAAAGCGAAAGGTGTTACAACAATACTGTGCTTTTGCTGCAGCAAGGAGCGACGTCATTTTTTGTACTTTGCATACAACTTTTAAACTGAGTTCACCGTTGTAGTACTTCGTTTTTTGAATTGAATATGTCAAAGATGATCTTCCGAGGAACACTCAGATTCATAGAAAATGGCCGATGGATACACTTTCTGAGTTCGATAAGTTGCACAATGTAACAACAGTATCAATATTTTATATACGAAGGGCATAGCGAAAGTAGTGGCTAGTAGGCCATAACTTACGTAATAATACTAAAAGAGAAATGAAATTACATTCATTTGTAGAGCAACTGTACAGCTACTAGCTTTTACTACTCGATCAAGTCTCCTTCAGCGGTGATGCACTTTCGCCACCATTCAAACTACTTGTCGGAGCTTCTAAGTTGGAAAAATTAATTTGGACTCTTCCTCACCCAGCTTCAGATCGCATCTTCCACTTCATCGGTATCGTCGAAGTGCCGTCCTCGGAGGTTTGCGCATGTTTCCGGAGGATGAGACATGTATGCTCATGTCTCGTCACCAGTGCAAAAATTGTAATAGAAGGTATCCTTGTGGACTTCAACTTCTTCCAGTAGATCCATGCATACCTCCTGTCTCCTCTGTTTCAAGTCATATGTTAATCCAGTTCTTTGATCATCGTCTGGACAGCATTGCTACCACATGGCAGTTCCGTTGACATCTCTGCGACAGTGAGACGACGATCCGCCCTAATCGAGTCATTCATTTTTTCTTCTGTTACAGCTGTCACTGGTCTTCCACTTTGAGGTTTGTCTTCCACACTAGTTTCTCCCCATTAAACTAGTTTACCCATCTTCGGACTTTACTCACGTCAATTGTCTCCTCACCATAAACCTTTTTCAGTCTTTCATGGATGTTGGCGGCAGTACAGCCCTCTGTTGTCACGAACTCGATGATAGCTCTTTGTTTCAGTATGCTCCTCGTATATTTAAAGTGGATCTCATATGTTCCTCTTGCTACATATAGGATTGGGTATGGCCAGTTTGTGCAACGTTTCGATTTACAAAATTTCTCATCCGTGATTTTCTATAAATCTGAGTGCACATCGAGCTTAAAGAAGAAATATTTCAAAGATGCGCGCGGTAGGAAACGTTTGCAACTTACGACAATAATTTCCCTCCTTGCTTCTGCAAAATTCAAATGTTCAGACTGCAGTGGGGATATGATATAGATCGTGGCATCGGTTGCGACATATTCGAAGGAAAAAGTGTGTATAAATTCAGAGAAAGTGTCTGGCCTCTAATATTTCGTAATAAAGACAGTTGCATCAAGTTCAGTATTTCTTCAGGAACTTGACGCAAAGGAAAGAATATGTGCCGCAGACAACTATGAATGTATGTTTCTGTAACTGCTTGAGAACAGTGCCGCCAGATACGCAGAATTGGAAGGCGACTAATTTTATTGTGATAAGTTATTATCTTGTTGCATAGATGTGTGTTTCAAGTTATTTCTGTGCTTCAATCAAATGTGATTTCTTTCTTTCTTTTTTAGATAATTTACTGAAATACAAAAATAACTTGAAAGATAAATCCATGCAACAAAACAATAACTTATCACAATACAAACAGTTACTTACCTTTCCGTTTCGCAGATTGGTTCTGATCATCTTTTGCGCCAAATTCGTGGATAAGAATCCTAAATGATTTGAAACTGTAAACTTGATTTGATTGTCTTGATCGCAAAACAATGGAGGCCAAACGCAAATATTCACTTTGAATTTTAGTTTCCTTGTGCATCCAGGTCATAAATACGTAAGATATGAATAAAATTCGTATGCAAAATCAAGAAGTTGCTAAATTTTATTTTAGAAAAAGTAACAAAATTTCTAACGTTGTTAGAATTTTGTAATAAAAAAAAAGTTTCGGCTGTTAACGAAATTATACTTCATTCCATTCATGATTCTACAGTATTTTTATGTGTTCCAGAATTTAGAAACTTTTCTTGTTTGTTTGTTTACTTGTAACATTTAGTAAGTATTCCTTAACGTTAGGTGGAGTTCACAAGGTCATTTAGAACAGCTAACGTTTTTTGGATGCGACCAAATTGAACTACGTTCTCGGTGCAGTAACATTCCCAACAGGAAGTAAGTGATTAATGTCAAAAAAAAAAAAAAAGATTTTTCTAACCTGTGACATTGAACTGTGTAAAATTTCAAAATGCGTATATTTATAAAAATAATACAACATGACTTTCCAAACCTAACCGAATGTAACTTAACTTGCAAGTGAAATAAAAGTGCAAAGAAAACAAAATGAGAACAATTCTTTATAAGTATAAAGGAAATAAGGAATTTAAAAAAAGTTGTAAAAAAAAAACGCGCTGGCCGGGGCCCAGACCGCCTGCGTAGCAACCCGACACGGTAGTCACTAGACCAACTGACCACCGAATTGCCTGCAGTTTGGAACTCGTAGCAGTCAGACATATTGAAGTGAACGCTGGAAGGTGAGGAATAATACTACCCCGAGAACATCTTCTAATTGATGATTCGTAGGAGTAACTAGAATTCGTAATTTTTCAGTTTTTTTCGTTTTGGCAATGGTTAGTTCAAATATTATAAAATGATTTTGTATTTAGATCCTCGGTTGTCTAAAAGATTAGGACATTTATGTTCTGTACGCGTGGTCATGGGTTCAAGCCCCGGGGTTGGGGACATTGAACGGAGGGGTTCGGAGTCCATTTTACTAAAAGTGTAGATTCCGTTCTAGATGCACATCTGCTTGTTAGAAAATTAATAAGAATTCTATCAATCGTTTACATTTTGTCGAATTTATACAATGAAAGTAAAAGCGTGATGATTTTTGTTTGTTAGATTATCTTAGATATAAACATGTATACAGTCAAATATTGCATGTATATCATTTAACGTTATTGTTATAATACGAGTGAAAGAGGAGGGGACAGTTTCCGACTTAGCAGAGAAGAAATGCCGATAGGTCAGCGGGAATAACAGGTTATTCCACACATTGTCCCCGAAGGTCAATGCACTTCCTACGTAGATCCTGCAACAAATTTAACCCTTGGTAATAATAATAAAATGTCTTTGCCCTGAAAACGACTCCCTTTCAAGTCCAATTTCAATTTCGGGAATAGATCGTAGTCACTCGGGGCTAGGTCGGGAGAATAGCAGGAATGATCAAGCACTTCGAATCCTAACTGCTCTAATTTCTGCATTTCTTGGAGGAACGTAATTCCGATTGTCAATTTCCCACGCCGCTTCCTTTATTTAGGATACTGCAGTAATTCGACGTTCATTGTGGAACCTTGCTGGAGATAATCAGTGAGAAGTGAGTCATGGTAATCCCGAAAAACTGTCGCCACCGCTTTGGTGACTTATTGTTTTCGCCGGAACTTTTTGTCTCTATGAACCCTGGTGGCGTCACTGCATCGACTGTTTTTTTTTCGGTCATAGTACTGGATCTATGTTTCATCGTCAGTGACCATATGACCCACAGAGCTTGCGGAATCCCTTTGAAAACGAGACAAAATGCTCCTTGCAACACACACCGAGCTCTTCTGTCGACTTTTGAATGTTCTCCCCACCACCAACATTCAGTTTGCAATAAAAGGAGCACTAATTACACTACATGCTTGTAATTTCATATCCCTACATCTAAAGAGTGTGATAGTATCACACATTAAAAACACATCAATATATTTACACTTCTTCCCTGTTAGGCCGGAAATTTTTTCACCCCACCCCCAACCCTTGTACAAGGCCTGGTAGAAAAGTAATGACTGATTTTTCTTTAACTATGAATTTTACAAATCCGGGGAAGTAGTTCTAAAAAATTCTAGTTACGTTACTGTGGTGTTAGTTTTAATCAAGTGGAGCGTATTAATACACGCCAAATAAGCAGGATACAAAAATAGCTGTTTTGGTGGCGTGAAAGCATGTTAAGATTATGTAGGGAGAGATACTGACTGAATGAGTTTGTATTGTAGGTTAATGTATAATATTTACGAATGGAGAATTACACCGATACGCAATTTAGTGCTTTTGTGAGTCATTATTCACATAATTTTTTAGTGTAAACATGATTAGTATTATAAGTAAATTAAAATAAATAAAAAAATTATAAATTTTTCAGGTGTGCCGAAAGCAGTTTGTAGCCCTTCATTCAGAACCTATTCTTGAAGACCTTTCGAAGTTTCTATTGGAAAGATACAGTTATCATGAAAGGTAAATAGTAGTTACTTAATATCAAAGATTGTAAGTAATCACTCGTGACTTCTAGTGGTTTGTAACAAGTGAAGAGTACGGGGGAAAAAGATGGAAGATCCACTAATGCATGAAATGAAGTTGGGAGTGGTTTTGTATTGTCATTGATTTTAGCTATTATGGAATCAGTAGAAATTCCTAAAACGATGGTGATTCAGATATAGACGTATTAAATCAAGTAGATGTGGGCAATAATAGGCAGTGTGAAAATAAAACTAGTTTATTTTCCTTTTTTTTTTTCCCCCAGAACTGCGATTGTTTCATCTCTCTTTCCCTTTACTCTTCAAGTTAAGAATTTTTCAGGTACTTTAAACTAAATGAAATTGTTAGTTCTACTTAGAACTTAATATTGACGCCAGTCTTGCATCTCAGCTTTATTATTTAATTTTAATGAGAAGAAAGGGTGAAAAGAGCATAGAATATCTCAACTTTTCTGTTAGTTCTTCCTAGTATCTTATTTCCATTTGCACAACATGGCTTTGCTTCATTCTTACCAGGCATTTTATCATTGCATTTTTAATTTTGGGAAAAGTAGTTAAGGACAGTGTTATGGTCCATCACGCATCATGGTAATTTAAATAACATAGAAATTCCTACTTTGACACATCGAATTCTGGAAGGTTATAGGGTGTTCAAAAAATTATTCAATAAATTCAAAGTTGAATTCTTCAAACCGAAAAAATAGAAATATTTGAAACTTGAAGCTTTCATGACTTGTTTCCGTAATGAAGGATTTTTTCTCGTTTTACGTAATGTATTTTTATATATTGTATTGTCATACAATTGTTTCATCGACTTATCCGTCAACATCCTCAGGTGCTATGAATAGGTTTTAAGATTTGTAATTGTTGATGCCCAGATTTGTTTTAATTTATTACTGTCATCTTGGTTGATGTGTTCATTCAGAGTTATTTCAATGGATTCTTTTATAATTCTTTCTAAATAATCGCTGCTTTTGTGTAACACGTCCGTAGCCTTGAAATAAATGGGTTCTCCACATATACCAATGTTCTGCTACAGCTCCAAATTACAATGAAGCTGATGCTATTTAATTTAGTTCTTCCTGTATGTATAGGATTTCCCACAATTACAGTTGATTTTGTACACGCCTGGAACCTTATATAGGAAGGAGATCATCTTTGATAGTTCGCAATTTGCTTTTGGGTTTGCCAATGGATATATATGTGGTTCTGATGCCATACTTTTTAAACTTATAAATTTTAAAACCTAATCATAACTTCTCCGAGAATGTCGACGGATAAATCGGTGAAACAATTGTAAAAAATACATAATGTAAAACCCGAAATAAATCTTTCATTAAGACTAATATTAGTTTGAAACTAAAGGCACCCAAATGTCTAGGCATCGTGACAAATTATCTACTGTTTTCACAATGTCTAATAGGTGTGGCAAAGCAAATCACGATTTAGATTGTACCAAAGAGCTTGTTTTATGATTAAAACGTGCAGCTTCATTATTTTATTTCCTTTAATTTAATTAAAATGCGTGGATTAATAGTTAATTATTCTTTCCAGTGATCTTCACGATGATGGATCAGTGATTGACTTGACGAAGCGAAAAGTAAACAGAATCTTAACTCAGGTGCCACCAAGAGGAGATTTCCAGTTAGAAAGTGTGTTGGAATCAATATATTTCTTCAGCTGAAGGGTGTTGCAGTTGATATGTATGTAGCATATTGCTACTGGATTAGTGCAGTGCGCATGTGTAGCCCTGTATTAGATTTATGTTAACAGTCGATAATAGGTTCCTTGTACTGTGATTTTTACTTGTTGACTGTCAGATGTAACTGACAGAGAATGTATGTATGTATGTGTGTGGTTGTATATTTTACAGATATGTTTATTATACTAAAATGTACAGTATGGAATTAATCATGAAGGAAATAAAATAACTTTGTTAGATTCATTACCGTTGTATGATGTTAATTTGTTAGAAATTGTAAAATGAAAAAAAATGTTATTAAAAATAAGTAGTGTTTCCTAGAACGTGTTTTTGATAATTATTTATTTTTAGAACTAAGATGTGTATATTCACTAATCATATAATGAATAGTTCTGTGTTTCATCAGAGAAAGAAAATATTGGATTATGCGATTCGTGTAATGTCATAATGTAGTAAGTGCAAATAACATACATTTTAGTACAACTGCTACGGTGATTTAGGTACTTGCTAATGCTTGAAACACTTGATTTCGTAAGCAGAACGTGTATGTTTCTTTACATTACTGTTCCTTTTCTTGTTTTCGTATCTTTGAGAGAGAGTAAGTTTATCTCACCAGCTGGAAGACTCGAGCTACGTGGTGGATGCGGTGTACTGTGGAAATTATTCCATCCAGTATGCCATGTAGTAAAGTAAGGTTACTTTCCTGCAAATGTATCTCGTAGGGGATTTAGTGATAATTATCGACAGTGATGGTAGCTCGTATGTGAAGAGAATCTATAGAAGAGATATCTGTTTCTTCCCTTTGTTTTGTAGATTGCTTCAATAATCTGACGCGTATGTCCAGACTTCTTAAATTGATGTTTATCTTCGTGAGTGTGAACTTTTCGTGCATTAGTTTCTACAGAGGCTTATTGTTCCGCAGGAAACATATAGCAGATATTCACTTCGCAGCACAGACATAAACGATTATGGTCGTACACGAAGCAAACTGATGAAGGAAACGATAACGAAACTGAGACTTTGTCGTGCTAATATATCCACAAGTTCAATGTTGTCCCTATATACGCATATGATTCGTGGTTATAGTTACTTCGGATCAAGCAGTTTGATTCAGTAGTGACAATACAGTGAAAGCTGCTTAGCCCATAATTGCAGGAGACCGAGACTTATTTCGGCTTGGATAAGTTTCCGTTTGCTTTCTAGTAATAGACGTTCAAAATAGAGTCGTACCTTACCTTTGAATTCAGTTAGAGAATAGTTTAATGTGCATGTGGATTTAATGATCCTCATGTATTTTTTTTTTTGTAACCTGGTTAGAATAAAATCAGACAAGAAAAATGCCGCACCTTTTGATTAATATTGCTGGTTTACCATTTAAAAAAAGGTTGAAAACAATAATAGTTAAATATCTGAAGAATTCGAGTGGAGTACAAATTCTGTCAACTCTTTTACCTGATAAAAGCCATCTTTGAATGCACAACCTGGACTTCCGGGTTATTCAGGTTTATTACTTCTTTATCCTTTCAGTTTTGACTTGATTGGTTAAAAAAAGGTTGCTGAGTATTAAACGAATAGTGAGTTTTGAATCGTAATATTGGTTTCAGTTGAGAATATTTTCCTGACGGTCAGTTACTCTGTACTTGGTAAAAATGGAATAAATTACATAGGGAAATTCTGTCAACCGTTTGAGAACAACATCGTTATTTCCAAATGAAAATTCCTTGGGTCATTACTTCTCCACCCCTAATAGCTCGAGAAGTCTTACATTTCTACTCAGTTAAACACCAGATCGTATTTGGAGAGGGAGATGCAAATTAGTACAACACGAAAGTAGAAGAGAACCAAAACTGGTTGAAGATACGAAAGAATACAGAGAAATGACAGTAACTTGTCACTTAATCTACAGGACAACCTTCTGTTCATAGCTTACAACGCGCTAACAAAAACAGCAGAGAAAGTTCAAATAGCATAGTTGTTACACAAGAAATTGTTTCTTGCATATTTTATACATGGAAAGTAAAGTTTTATCCGGGATTTAAAAGCTGTATATTTCGGTTCGGCGTTTGACAGTTTCCGTTATGAGCAGTATATTCTAGGAAGAAAGTATTCGTTTCCTCTGATGATTAAGATACAGAGTCTGATTTTCATCTCTTCGTAGAAAACAGCATCGAAGCTCTGGTTTCAAGGAGCTGACACCGTAGTTGGCAGCATGCTGGCACACTGTGCGTTCGGGGCGATCATACCACGTACAGAGATAATCATGTACAGGCGCCAGGGCAGGGGGCAAATGTTTGTACTTAATTATATTTTTGTTACATTTGATATATTTTCATCTGCATCAGTGCTGCCACCTATGCATTTTGAATTTATTTTGCGTCAGTAGGTACAGATTTCACGAACATTTCGGATCATTCGGGCGAGTGAAAGTGTGGGTTTTCTTGAGGCACCAGATGATGCGTACGTGTGTTTGCTGTATCATTGGCTGTGTGAAAAGAGTTGGTAGTTGTTCACACCTCGACAAACCAAACATCAATTGAACATAACATAACCGTTTGTCGATGTAGAGGTGCTTTGTTAACTTTTACTAGAGATCAGGAAGTCGTGTTCTTTTGGTCCATTGCTAGTTCGTCACTCAGAACATAGGTACCAAATGGATTTAAGTGTGAAATGTTTTAAATATTTTTTTTTTAAAAAAAGTACTAAATTATTTTTCTCATTTACATATTTTTACACACGTTTTATTTTCCTTTACTATACAATAATATTAACGAAATTTGTACAACATTAGTATGAAGTTTCTAGTTACCAACATGTTGAAAGTTTCCAAAAATCTCTAGGACAGACACTCCCCAGCGTATGCTCGCTTTAAATCTGGAACATAGAGAAAAGAGGCACACATTTTAAGAAAGAGTATATATGCTATTGTATAGAAATAATCTATTAGATTTATATGCCAATATCTCCTTGAAAAAGAAAATAATTTTAACAAAGTACAGCATTTTCGTTATGTTTGGTTTTTTGTTAATAAATTAAAAGTTAAACAAAATTCTTTTGTGTACCGTCAAAATATTTTTTTCAGTAATTCACATTAATTAATTTTCGAATGTTTTCATGAATGTTATAAAAATGCTTTTATTATTCACAAGATCATTCCCTTGTGTAGGGACATTTGTTGAAACATTCGAAAAAAAGTATTTTAATCCACGAGGAAATTGTTTTATGAGAATTCGACGGCTTGTTAATAAATTCCCGCTAGTTCTGTTGATACTGTTACAACTTAAAATTCTCAACAACATGGCTATGCAGAAGGCCTATTATACGTTTTAAATTATTAGAACTAATCCATATCGCATTAAAACGTTTTTTGAATTGGATTCACCGACAAGATGACATCAATGCAGTCTCCAACTGGTGCAAAACAAACATTTTGTTATTAAATATTTAAAAATGTAGTGTGATGACTTACACTAGAAAAAGGAACTATTTGGAATTTGAATACAATATCAATGAAACACCACTGGTCCGAGTAGAATCTATCATCGATCTTGGTGTGACCATAAAGTCCAACCTCTCATTTGATATACACATTAAGCGTATTATTGGTGACGCTTTTAGGAATCTCGGGTTCGTAATGAGACAAGGAAGTGACTTCTCGAATATTGATGTTTTAAAAACTTTATATACCGCGTATGTACGATCGAAGTTAGAATATGCTGCAGTAGTATGGCATCCTAATACAAAGAAGAACACACAGGAAATCGAAATTTTACAATCTAAATTTTTTCGCTTTTTAACATACAAAGAAATAGGAATATATCCTAAATTCGAAAACTACTTGGACCTAGTAAACAAGTACTCATTCCAGTCTCTGGAAAATAGAAGAGTTAATTTTCTACTATCTTTTCTACACAAACTGGTACATAGTAAAATTCATTCAGAAAAATTATTATCCGAAATAAGGTTGCACGTTCCGCAAAGAGTTACTCGACCTCGTAATGCAGTCTTCGACCTCCAACCCTAAAGGACCAACGTATTAGATGTGTCGCCTATTAGGAGAATGTGCTCATTATATTTATAATTGTATTCTTAAAGCATGTCCAGAGTTAGACATATTTAATGTAAATACGAGTGAATTTCATTGTTATCTAAAGTAATGAATTGTTTTTACAGAATGTCACCACAAAGCATCAAATATGAATGTATATAATATTTTGTAGAATGTATCATATGTACAATGAACACCTGAACTAGGTGCATAACCTGTTGTGTTCAATAAATAAATAAAGATTGTCCCCCCCCCCCCAAAGTATTCTTCAGGTGAAATACTAAATACCGAACAATCTGGATTCAATTATGAGATTCACAGGGATCACACACTAAAATGGATGAAAAAGACAACATTGTTGGAGTAACATCTGCGTCTCGAATATCGCATTCATACAATTCAGCCCACTGTTTCCATGGAAGGCAAACTACTTTCCCCTCTTATTGTCTTATGTAAACGAAGTTCTCTCTTTGGCCCCATTGTGTAACAGAAACTGATTCGACCTCCAAACGTTTTCCAAATCTGGCAAAGTGGACAAGAATATTCTTGAACAATGGCGGGATAACTATCTCTCTCCCAATGTTGAAACGAAATGTTGTCTAGTCCTTGATTCATTTTCTCTCCGTCAGCAACATCTGTTTTCAACCCCGGATAAACATGTAGAAATATCAACCGTTCCGCATGCTACAACGTCACTGTCCAGCCTTTAAATGTATACTTTTTTTCGTCAATGGAAAAGGTTTGACAAACTATTTTGTGAGTGAATTTTGCTCGATAATATTGATATAGACCTTCAGAGCGGTAATGCTATCAATTTTCACGCACTTATCCCTGATCAGTTCAGTGCTCCAATATTCAGCAACATGATTAGGAAGTCTGAGAAAAGCTGCATACCCCGTTAATTGTGATTTCTTTGTTGCTCCTCACAATGTTCTCTGGCAAACTGAAGATTCGAGCTGCTCATCTCACAACTGCAGAAATGCATCATTCATCCAGCGTGCTTACAGAATTGGTTCATCAAGTCTCATAAGCATGTAAAATTACCGCTATGGGCAGCTACAATTAATATTACACAAACTAGGCCCCTCAGAACTTCACATTTTGTTCAATATTAGTAAAGTGCCTGACCTTTAACATACAATTACTTCAATAAGGTTCAAGATACAATCAAACTACACCAGTGAATTTCTGCGGAGGTTTTACATGAATTTATGTATCACTTGCACCTATTTCCATTTGAAAAATATTAACTTGAATCCAAGATGGCGGATGGTGTGTGTAACGTGTCAGAGAAGCAGTACTTGATCCAATTTGTTTTGCATATGCCTACATTCATGTCCAGTTCTATCTAAAGAAAATAAGAAAATATGGGGCCCAGCGTAATAATGGTTTACGATAGCATTCCGGATATATGAAGGCTCATATATATGCAAATTACCGGTATGGGCCGCTAAAATTAGTACAATAAACATTGGGCCGCGGAGAACTTAGCTTTTTAATAAATTTTAAATTCCTGCGGGACAATTCGCGAATGTGCCTTGTGAGACAGATCCGTAAAGACAATAAATAAATTCAAAATCCTGACTCTGGTCTGCTTTAATATCCATGCTGATTATGTTTTTGTTACTATCGAAATGTAAGAGCAAGTTTAACTGTGTTGCAACCAAACGTGATGGCTTTCAAAATACGATTAAAAATTACATTCTTGTTAGCATGTTCATCTTTGTACGTGTGTAGTAATAGTAAATAAAAGTTAAACAGTAGAAGCTAATATTAGGAGTAAAACTAGGAGTAATATTAGGAGTAGAAGCTAATTAGGAGTAAAACTAATATTTTCCTTCATAAAAACATGCATATTGTTGTCTGTAAATACACATACGTAGATTAAATGAATGTCGGTGGTAATATTAGAAAACATATACTTATTTTCTATCTGACGAACTATTATGAAATCAGATCCTTATCAATTCCGTAATTCTTAGATTAGTAAATCAAATTTAAGAACGATTTCTATACTGATGGAATACTCTATTGAAAGTCATCCACAAGGCTGCAGTAAGTCTTCAAGCAGTATATTGAAAGGTCCTCATTTCTCAGTGCTCACGAAGACAGCATAACCTATTTTTCTAACAAGCAAACATACTGATGAGGCAGAAAAAAAAAATTATGATTTTCCCCTGCGTTATGATTAGGATGTCAAAATATGTGCGCATGCAAATTTTTGCAATTGCTGAAAGAAATGGAGAACGTATACCTAGTAATGGATACTGGGTGGACAACACTACCTTGTGGGTGTATTCTTCATGGCGGCCATATTGAATCTCCTTTGATTTTCTGAAATGGGAAGCGGGTCGTGTAATATGTCATTCTGGGCTAGAATTTTACGGAAAATACGTTTCTGAAATCAGTTTTGCGGTAAATGTAATATTGTGAGAAATGAGGGTATGTGACGCTAGCATGGGGTAATGATGCAATAGCCTGGAAACACCTATTTCGCCTTGAAATAACGACGGAAATGAAACCCAAATGACTGCAAATCTATATCGATAGGGCACTATACTCAGGAAAAAATTGTATGCATTTAGGTTTCATCTCCGTCTTTATTTCGAGAAGAAATGGGTGTTTCCAAGCTATCCCATGCGTCATATACCCTTATCTGTTACAATGTTACATTTACCGCAAAACTGACTTCAGAAACGTATTTCCCGTAAAATGCTAGTCCAGAATGACATATTACACCACTCGCTTCCCATGTCAGAAAATCAATCGAGATTCAATATGGCGGACTTCAAGATGACGGTCATGAAGAATATACCCTCGAGAAGGTAGTGCCTTCCACCCAGTGCTCATTACTATGTATGTGCTTTCCATTTCTTTTAGCAATTTAAAAGAAAAATGGTATTTCAACACTTTTATATCACTCTATACAGACAAGAATCTGACTATTGTATAATCAATATCTCGCAAACCAATTACGCTCGGGTTGCCAAAATTTGCATGTGCACATATTTTGACATCCTAATCATAGCACAGGGGAAAAAATCATAACTTTTTTCTGTGCCATCAGTATGTTTGTTTGTAAGTAATAAACGTGTTTTGGTGTTGACCTTGTAACACTTGATTTTGAATACATTTCTGAAATGTTCTTTGTTTAGTCAGATTTCTAACCTGTATTTCGAAATAAATTTTAATAATATACCTACCCGTTCGCATCATACACGATTTATAGTTAAGAAGACACACTGAAGAAGATAGCATGGCTTGTTAAACTATAGGAAACTTTTATTGAAGTTACATAAAGGATTAGTGTAACTGCTCGTCCCCGTCATACATGGGTCATAGTTAAGGAAGAACACTCAATCATTTGTAAATCTGTAATTCTCTTTCTGGTCCGTACATGGTCGTTATTACCGGTAGAGGCATTTGTATCGTGGAACTCGTAGTATAAATTACTAGCAAAAAACATTATCTCCTTGTAACTTTTTCGAACTAACGACATCCGCCGGTGTCGTCTTCGGTATTTTTTTTTTATGTTGCTCCTCTCCCATCTGAAGTGCGAGAAAACACTCTTCCTTATAGTTCTTAAAGCCAAGTCTATGTATTTTATACTGATTACCGATATAGTTCATTCCCCCCCCCCCCCGACAAACTTCTCAGAAATGAATATTGATATAAACTTTATGCATCTCTTGAATTGCTATTGCATCAATTAGTCCTTCTACTCCAACATATGATCTCTAAATCTGGGTTCATATTCTCATCAAGCATAATCATATCGAAAGCCGAATGCTGTTTTTTTAAATTTCGAAGTTTGCCAGCATGTGCGTCGTAATCCATAACTTGCGAAATAATTGAAGTTTATCACACTTTTTTCGACTTGTCGCCAAAGATAATTAGGCTACTTTGTTTCTTTTTTCTTGTAGAAGTACCTAAAATGCTCATTTTCATTTATGACTTATTTCCACGAAACAACTTAGCTATTTCTCCATCTTGTGCGCTTTCATGAGGTACTAATAATAGTGCTTCAAGTTCATAATGACGTTCTGATCATGGTAATACGTTATGTGCTGAGCAAAAGTAACAACTCCGCTGGTCACCTCGCTGAAACACACCTATACTTGATGTTATATATAAACAAGGATTTTTGAAAGTTAACCCAAACTATCACGTCCAGTTAGTGTGAATATATAATGATTCGACTTTGGGCAAACCCGATATACCACTTGTGAAATGACGCGAAATTAAGTCCTTCTAGCGACAAAATATTAAAACTACTCGTCCTGTTTGGTCCTGTGTAAATATGATTAAGTCAAACTAAGCCTGAATCTTGCTGTGAAAAAAGTATGCTAAAGCCTGCTGGGCTGACCCATGCTCAGGAATTCTGCCAGACTTTTCAGTTTGAGGGACGTAAAGTCAAAAGTGGAGAGAGTGGTAGAGTTTTGATGGGTTTCTATCGATTTTTAACGGTAACAGTTTTAATGTTGTTGAGTGTGCTCGAGATTTTTTGGGTGACCCGGGGGTCTGGCAGAATTTCTGCCCATGCTACGTGTGTGCTTCAAATCGAACACAACCATTGCTCTGGTGGCATCATGGACTTTCTTAACTTTCGTACAGGCGCCATCTTTGCTATGAATGACATTCTGTATAATTTGTAGAAGAAATTGTGAAAGATCGTTAAACAACAACGAACAGGTAGTTTTTGATAGAAGATGAATAAAATGTACCATATTTGAGAATGATAGAGGGACTCAGAAGCGAAGTATGCAAGTAACATTGAGAAATGGAAGTTAGAGTTTTATAAATACCCAGATAGCATGCAAGAGGACTAGCCTTGATTTCTCCATGCAATGCTAAACTTCACGCAGCAAGTTTGGTGCAAGTTTGTGACAAAATTGATGAAGACATGAGCCTTGAATTTTGTTAACTTTTACAAATTTGGCATATTAATTTTGCTGCAGAGTTGTGACAATATTGACAATACAAACCTGCTGCATGAAATTGAGGAAACATTCATGGCGTCTGTTAGTAATTTGCTTAGCTACGTGACGAATAAATTACAGTACCTGCTTGGGTCGATGATATATTGCTTTATTGGTCTTTGTGTTGCGTATAATAAAAGAGAAGAATAATTATCTAAGTTGAATTGTTACGACCCATTCGGGAAAGAAAGTATACCGTGAAAAAACTCATCAGTTTTGACTCGTGGTGCGTCTCCATAAAGAACACTGACAAGCGACAACTAGGAGCTGGCGGTTTGGTGTTGTGGCTAACGTATCGGAAAGCTAATGCAGAGACTGGGGCTCGATTTCCGGCGGGGTGGTGTTTTATTTTTCTAAAATCCTGCACAGTAACTTTTTTATTGTTTATTTTTTGGTGTACATAGCGTACAGTATACGTATTTTCAAATTGTATAGAAAACACTAACCATTGGCTAGGTTTTGTTAGGAAAGTCAGGTTTGGTGTTTCTTTTATTAACCACGCTATTCACTCTAGTTCACGGAAGCGATAACAGAAATACGTACGTCGAAAATACTTTTTTTCCCGAATGAGTTGTGAATTGTTCAACTTATTTTCGGGGAAATGCGTACAATTTTGAAAATTGGGTAAAATGTTGAAAAAATGCAAAAGGAAGGAAAGGGAGCAAATATTTACAAGTATTCGAAGAAAAAGAAGTCATTAAGAGAATTGGTTAAAAAAGAACCTGTTCTAGTTAGTAATCCAACAGAAAATATCACTTAGTTTATCATTGCAAAGAAAAATCAAGGCTAGTTGAAACGTGGTTTAAACTAGCGTACTATGTGGGAATTTGGCAGCCAGTTTGTTTGAAAAATGTCATCGGCCTGAACAGTAAACACGTCATTATGATACTCTTGAAGTGACACGCTTCTGAAAAATCACGGATCAGCCCTCTTCATAGCTCTACTCTAACACAAGATCAATAAGCTTTCTCAGTTTCGAATTAAGATCTACATAAATGCCTTTAATCCAGAAATGTTTCCGTAGCATAAATGGATTGGTAAAATGTACTTCGTCCAACAGAAGAACCCGTGTAGTAATCGGTAGAGTGGCGGACAACAAACAAATCTAAAGATTGTTATTTCGAATCCCACTGTAGACGAAATCTTTTCTCGCCACAAGCTCGATGTTGGTCCACCAACGTATTTAATAATAATAAGGTTTTTAGCAAGTTTGTCGTGAAAGGTTTCTAGCAATTTGATATTCAAAGTTTGTAGCAAATTTGGTATTGGTCAACTAGCAAGTCTGCTGCAAGATTGTGGCAAGTTTGCAGCCTTGTAATCTGGGTGAAAGGAAAATTTTATGACATAAAATGTGACAGGTGTTATAGAAAATAAAGCCTCACCCAAGAAAGTATTGGAACTGGTGAAGTGAACGAGTGACATACAGTGGGATCTCTGTAATTCGAACTTGGATAATTCAGATTATTGGTTAATTCGAACAAAAGTTTAGTTATTCCCCTTGTACTTCCTATTGAAACCAATGTTAAAATTGCACATGTAATTCGAATTTTCAAACCTCTTATTCGGATAATTCGAAGTCACGATTTCATGAATCCAAAGGAAAGGAAATACAGTATTCCTGAATTCGAATGTCTCAAAAATTTACTCCAGGAGTTTTAAATGTAGACCAGATAGCAAACAGAAGAGTGCAGTTTCAACTGGTTTACAATTATGCTGAGACAGCAGTAGAGAAGAGAAAACTTTTGTTTGCTGGTATGAAGCCTTCACCCTATGCTCAATCAAGCTGGATTGTCTACTCTCTTTTTTTGTGTGTAGATGTATGTCCTTAAACTCCTCCTCTAGTAGCCAATGTCTTGTAAGTAAGTTAAAAAAACAAGAAAACTTCTTAAATGCACTGAGTTTACACAATAAGGAAAACTGATATTTTGTTAATCGTGTAAAAATAAACAAACCAAAGGAAACACGAATCAAGAGGTAACTAACGGTGTCACACATATAAGTGATTTTATGTATCAAAACGTTAGCTATTGCACTTATTTAAATTTAAATGTGTTTTTCTTTCACTAATATCTTCATTGTTATTAGAGGATTTTTTGCTTGCACTATGGGACCACGCACAAAATGCTTCTGTTTAAACGTAAGATCCACTGCATGTTTGTTATTTTTGTTTTTTTCACTGTAGTAAGTAGCGTTGGTTTATTGCTTTTCTTTCATAATGCATGTTTTGGTTAATTCGAATTTTGGTTAATTCGAATCTTTTTTGTATCTCCTTGGAGTTCGAATTAACGAGAACACAACTACTAGTGACAAATGAAGCAGTGGCCTAATAGCATAGGGGAGGAGGGACATAACACCCCCCGGGTAAAATTGTCACCCCTGGACATTACTGTGTTCCCCTGGCGCCAGGTGGCTCGTACTACTACACAAGGTGTCGTTTGTGAGGTACGAAATGTCAAGGAAGTCAGAAGTAGGTGCTTAATGGTGATAAAAATTGGAAGAAAGAAGTTTTGTGGTGCGTTGATGTAAGGTATTGTACATAAAGTGAATATTCTATCATATGCTGAAAATATTAATGGCTTTAATGAAACGTGTTACGCATGTATATAATGAGCAAGATGTGACCTTCAAACAAGCATGCAGAACTTGCTTGTGGAAGATGGCGAGCAGTAGAAAATCAGTTGCTAAAATTAATATAAGGATTGGGGTAAAATGGTCCCTCGAAATTGCACACGAGACCATATTATCCCTTGACTAATTACACTTTACAGCTTGATATTAGTGCATGGTATGGGTCTGTTATGAGGATATTTTCTGTCAATAATTAATATATATATATATATATATATATATATATATATATATTTAAATTATGTAATATTATTGCAAAACGGGAGATCAGAGCTTTGAACAGTACAATAAGTTTTGATGATAGATATTTTAAAATATTTCTAATTTTTACGATTTAAACATTTTTAAAACTTAATTTTAAAAACTTTAAGATATTTTAAAATAACTAAAATGACATTTTCTTAGTGAAACATAACATAACTTTCGTTAATATAATCAGAGTGTATACTATCTTATGCTTACCGAAGATACTGGCTGGGGGTATGCTTACCCCGGGTAATGGGGGTAAAACGGTCATTTATGATACTTCCATTAATTTTCACGTCAAACTTGTTTGGGAAAACATTAACGCCTAACACCTATTTAGATTTGTAGCAGAAAGAATAAAGAATATTATACTTGAAAATCACCGACTTTTCTTGTATACCAACGTTGTTATTTCAGTTTAATTCTTAAGGTGTCCATTATGCCCCACCTTCTACGCTGTGTAAGGGGGCCACAAAAACTAATAGGTAGTGATTTGAGTAAGACTTGGAGTCTTATTCAACTCCTATGAGAGTTTAACAAGACTTCTAAGGAGCTTGGGAAGGTTAGGAACACAGAACAGCGAGTTTATAATAATTACATTGATGAATAGTTTTATTTTGTACTGAATGAAAATACTTCGCATTTCCTCGTTTTGACTTGCACCAGATAGCTATATTATTTATTCTTGGTTGAAGCTTTAAGGTATTTTGCATAGAATATAAGGTATAGTCTGGGAGGTCATTAATATATCTGAAGAATAACGATGGTTCTAGGCTCGAACCTTGCAGAGGTCCTCAGAGTGGGTATTATTTAGATTTGTAAGCTGTGAAGACAATATATTGTTTGGAATTTCAAATATGTGCAGATGACTCTAATCAAGGTTGCAAAGAAGTGAAAGTGATTGCTACCTAATAATACCTGGTGATTAACTCCATCAAACGCTTTCTCAAAGTCTCAAAGTCAAGGCATTCTCAAATCACCTGGACTTGCTATCCTTGGTCTAACGAGTTGGCTAAAAATCTCTTATAATGACAAAGTTTAGTACTAAGGATCTTGTTGAAAGAAAGCCATGCTGTTTCGTTGAAGCAACTGGTCAAAATTATCAGTGATTCTCGGATACAAGATTTGGTCAAATACTTTTTGCGGAAGAAGGTAATAATTCTATTGTCCTAAAGTTAGTTATTTCTTGAATATTTTTAGACTTCAGTATAGAACAAAACAGGAATTTCAATAGTGAAGAAATAGGCATGTTCGTACAAATCAGTTGAATGCAATTAATTAGGTGTACCTAAACATATCAATACATCCCTTGAAAATATAGGAGGGTATTCCAACAGAGACAACTGTAATTTGGTTCTATATTCTTGATAACTTTTTCTATGTTGTCCTTCAAATGTATTTGATCAACTCACAGGGTTCTTATTACCTCTCAGGTTGCCGTTGCACAGTGCGGCCAATTCCAAGAAAGCTGGCCAAAAGTCAAAAATGCAAATGAACGATCTCAAAATCTGTACTCGTTTCTTTTTATCATTGATTACGAATCTGAAGTCAGAGTTGCAAAATGTAACCCCCTTCATCTCCTATTGACAACCCCTATTCGTAAAACAGCCTGTATATCATGTTACAATCAAGATGAATATAATGTCCATGGCCTTTTGGGTCACTGATTACGAATTTGAAGTCAGAGTTGCAAAATTTAACATTTTAGCATATACTTAAATAATAATTGTTTTTAATGAAATATGATGTTTTTTTTAAAAAATAAATGATTCCTAATTGGATTTTGGGGAGCAATTTTGAATCCAAGATGGCGATTGTTTCAACATATTGTAATATTTACCTAAACTACTCGTGACGATACACCTTTGTGACAAATTTCGTTTCTCTAGCTGAAACGGTGTGGAAAATGGATTTTTGGGTCCGCCATTTTGGATCTAAGATGGCGTCTTTCGAAATATTTTGTAATATTTTCTTAACCTGCTAGTGATAATGTACGTTCATATCTAATTTGGTGTTTCTAGCTCCAGCGGTTTAGGCTTTACACTTTATACAACAATAGGTTTGGCGGCCATTTTGGATCCAAGATGGCGACTTTTTCAACATGTAATATTTTCCTAAACTACTCGTGATAATATACCTTTGTGCCAAATTTCGTAGCTATAGCTCAAAGTGTGTAGAAAATGGATTTTTGGGTCCGCCATTTTGAAACGATTGAGTAACAAACACGGGCAACTTCGGGCAGATTTTTTTGTTTGATATTGAAGAAAATACATTTGACTATAATTTGGAATAAGTCTGACAGCGGAGCAACATAACTTTTTCATAATAACATATAATATTTAAACGCTTTCAATTAATAAAAATCAATAACAATTATAGTTTCACTGATAATTTATATTTGATAAATTATTATTTCGTAACTTTATTATATTCTACGTACTTTCAGACTATGATTCCATTTTATTTGATTATGATCTGCTTTAATCTAAAGTTTTTATAGAACTTTCAACACGTGCGTCGTTTACTGCCTCAGTAACACAATCGATGCCAATCGCACAAAGGAAGCTTTGCGACTCCTATTCTGGGACAGGTAAAAGGAAATAAACACTTTCAGAAGTAATTTCTGACCATTACAGATGTACTGTAACCAACCCAACATGAAAAAATTCCTAACTAGTTACTCTTTTATACTTTTGGCCATATTTTCGGAATCGGCCGCAGTGTGCGTTGTGAGCATTAAATTATTCCGACTCCAGTGTACTAGAAATTTGTGTTTCAAACTTAATTATTCTAGTTGTCACTTTATTCTACTCACCTGGGTTGTTTCTCTCTGCTTCGCATAGCAGGGCTATTGGTTGTACATAAGTGCGTCCATCAGAGCCACACACCGGCTCGGCTGTCATTTTACGTTCATCGCTTTTTTCATACACTTTACATGCTGCGTTTTCTTCTGAACATGGTGCTCGGTAGTCTATGATGAAAACTAGAAAAGAAGGGGACTAAACTTAACACAATCTCCCGCCAGTATTAAATAATATTATTTTTACTTGAAGTAATGACATGTGTTAATACAGTGCTTCGTTAGGATTAAAAACAATACTTGCATCATACTATCACCAATGTTTCTACACTTAAAGATCAGAAATCAATTGATAGACAGATTATTGATAGATGATATGTAACCTGCTGGTTAAGGATCAGAAATCAATTGATAGACGGTATATAACCTGCTTATTAAGATAATTTTCATCAAATTTACAAGACATGTGGATCAATTTGCTGTGCTCCAGTGGCTAATTGTAAGAGTGAAGACTTGTATCATCGGTGAAGAGGGACGCAGATCGGAATTTGTTGGCTGCAACATGAGTGAGGCTTACCATAATCCGGCAGTCACATAGGGCTTTTGGCCAGAATCCAAAATTTTGGTATAAAGTTTTTTTATTGTTGATAATTTTAAAGTAGGATCTATTTGAGACGAAAATGGATGATGTCACCTTATCTGCATTGAACAACTCCCACAACTCAAGATAGTGTCCGCCGATACCATCATTGTTCAATGCATTGCGCCATATGACTGATTGATGCCATATAACACACCTAAAGTTTGGTATTAAATGCTTTTTATCGTCAGTAACTTTGAAATAGATTCTATTTAAGATGATAATAGCTGATGACATTTATCCACCCTTGAGCAACTCCCATAATTCAAGATGGATTCAACCAATAACGTCAGTGTTTAATGCATTGCTCTATATAACTCAATAATGTCATATAACACACCCAAACTTTGGTATTATTTTTTTATCGTTAGTAACTTCGAAGTACAGTCTAGTAAAGATGAAAATGACTGCTAACACTGTCACCCTTGTACAACTCCCACAATTCAAGCTGGCGTCCATTAATAACTTCACTTTTCAACGCATTGTTCTATATCATTGGATAATGTCTAATGACAAACCATAAATTTTGGTATTAAGTACTTTCATTGTTAACTTTGAAGTAGAGTCTATTTGAGGTGAAGATGGCTGACACAATTTCATCATGGCGCCTGTGGATGACGTGACTGTTCAACTCATTGTGCTATGCGACAGAAAATGTCATATGCTACACCCACAATTTTGGTATTAAGTATTTTTATTGTTAGTAAATCTGAAGTACAGTCTATTTGAAATTTAAATGGCTTCTGACACTATTTCATCCTGGGCCACACTCGCATTTCAAGATGGCACCACATATAACGTCACTGTTCAACGCATTGTGTCATATGGTTGAATCATACAGAGTATTAGTGATTTTATTTCATCATTATTTTAGGATGCCAATATAATATGTCATGTGTTGTTTGATATACTCATTAAGTTAGTTTTCTGATAAAGGGAGTAAAGGGAAAGAAAGAAGGCGACTGGCATGTATGTACACAGGCTTACGCTCGATTTGATTCTCTACTTCTTCGCCGCAGGGCGCACTAACTATCCTCGCTACATCCTAGTGCACCTCAGGTCCATGAAAAGATATGCTTGTACTATTGAAGATCGTTTTCTTAAAGACAAGTGTCATGCTGCACAATCCTGGGTTCCGAAATGCTTTGTGGATCGATATATGGATCAGGTCATCATTCATGAGATAGGATTACACTCAAGGTGGTATCATTGTCATTAGCCTCAATTGTAAGTCCCGAAAAATTGAGATCATATTAAGTTGGCATACTTGTGCCAAACTCGAAAATAACTTGCAACTGTTGTGTGAAGGCAGTAAAGCTACAATACAAGACAAGCACAAAGAGGAAATGAAGGTTAGAATATCATCAGATGCTGTGGATAGGGATGGAATAAAGCAGAGACTAAGCGGTCTAATAGGACCTTTGGATCCTAGGGTGATGATACCATTGTTAATTGTCATTATGCTTTAACGATTAGATGGAAGCAAATGCTAACTTTTGAGCATCAAGCTTTCTCTTGTGAATACCAAAACTCGTTATGCTTGGATCCAAAGCAAATAAAAACATTTCGGTTGGCTCAGATAAGATATTCCGTGATAGTGACCTCATTTATCTCCGAATAATTGGATTGAAGGCTAGCTCTCGAACAGTAATTATGAAGTATGTTCTCTCTTATGAGCTAGAACCAGTGCCAATGTAGATATTTAAAGGTAATGGCATATTTATTAATGATAACAAACGCCAATGTTAAATATATTAATGATACCTTGGCATATTTAGGAAAATGATGCTCCTGATGCAATCAACTTTTCAGGCTTCTGGTTCTCACTTTACATAAAGTCACCTATAGATCTTTGAGACAGAGGAGTTGAAAGAACTCATTAAATGCAACAGATATTTTAGTATCAACAACATTCTTTTATGTATGAAAGCAAGCTTGGAAGAAAATAAGTTCAAAAATATATCTTCGTGAATACATTGTTGAAGCAGCCGCTTTCACACTGCTTAAAGTTGACTGTTTCACTATGCTCCAAGTTGACTGCAATAATTGCCAGTTTGAAAATCTCGAACTGACATGGGTGACTAACGGAGTAGTATTTTCTGTCCTATTTACAGTTGAAGAGATCGTATTGTACGTTATTCAGTCATATGACACGGTGTGTTGAACAGTTATATTATCGGCGGATGCCATCTTGAATAATGGGAATTCGTAAGTGACAAGATGTTACAGAAGTTTTCCTTTTAAATAGACTCTATTTCAAAGTTATTAACATTTAAAAAAAAAACTTAAAATCAAAATATTGGGTGTGCCATGCGTTATTATTTTGTCATATGGCACAATGAATTGATCAGTGACGTTATCCAGCGACGCCATCTTGAATTATGGGAGTTACTTAAGGGTGATAAAGTGTCATCAGTTATTTTCTTCTCAAATAGACCCTGCTTTCAGGAAACCAAGTTTAAAACAACTGCGACGAACCTACAGGCGGTTGCTGCTCGCGTCCACCTTGAGCAGCATGTTACAATCCTGAATTTATATATCACAAGGGAACAAGACTTTACGCTCCTTGACCTTCAGAATCTCTTGCAGCAGTTACCCCAACCTATAATTTTAGTTGGCGATTTTAATTCCTATAACGTTATTTGGGGTAGTGTTCGTACAGATGTCCGCGGTAGAATAGTTGAATCGTTTATTGACGCTTCAAACTTAGTATTATTAAATACTGGTGCTAACACGCATTTTAGTTTCGGAAGTGGCACATACTCAGCGATAGATCTGTCTGTCTGCAGTGCAGTTGTTGCACCCATGCTGGCATGGCGTGTACATGACGATCTATGTGGTAGTGACCACTTCCCAGTTATTTTAGAGTTTTTAAACCTCTATCAAGCACCCCGCAAATTACCGCATTGGCATCTGAAGCGTGCTGACTGGACTAAATATGCCACTCGTGTCCAACTAGTTGATCAAGGAGATTTGCCCCTGAATGATTCGGTTGAGTACTTGAACCGTGAAATTTTGCGAGCTGCCAGATGTTCCATCCCTCAGTCTGGCCGAACGCCACGTCGGCGTTCTGTTCCCTGGTGGAACGATGAACTCGAGGTAGCACGGCGACGGCGCAGTCGCGCTCTACGGGTGTTCAACCGATATCCTACAGCGGCGGATTTGAATGCAGTTCGACAGTCACAATATTCGACGTCTCATGAAACAAACTCGGCGTACATCATTTCGGGAATACGTATCGTCCATTAATTCACAAACGCCAATTCGAGACGTGTGGGAACGGGTCAGACGTTTGCAAGGCAACTGTCGCTCCGAGCCACTAACTGCTCTGAAGCAGAACAATGTCTTGCAGACTGACCCAGAAGATATAGCTAATCTTCTTGGAGCAGCCTTCGCAGCAATATCCAGCTCTCAGCACTATAGTGCTAACTTCGTAAACATTAAACTAGCGCCAGAGATAATACCTCTACGGTTTCCCTCTAATAATTTAGAACACTATAATGTCTCTTTCACCGAGTGGGAACTTGAAACTGCCTTGCGGGATGTTAGAAACACATCCCCTGGACTGGATGATATTCACTATGAAATGCTGCGACACCTTCCCTCCCAAGGAAAGGTCTTCTTGCTAAATCTCTACAATCAGATCTGGAGGACTGATAGCTTCCCTCCTAGTTGGCGAGAAGCTATTGTCATTCCCATTCTGAAACCTGACAAAGATAAACTGAACCCCACAAGTTACCGGCCCATTGCTCTCACTAGCTGCGTATGCAAGCTATTTGAGAGAATTATAAACCGACGCCTAATGTGGTACTTGGAGCATAACAACTTGCTTTCAAATGATCAGCGTGAGTTTCGCCAATATCGCTCAATTGTCGACCATCTTGTCAGGTTAGAGTCTATTGTTCAGAATGCATTTCTCCGGAATGAACATGTTCTTACTGTGTTCTTCGATTTAGAGAAGGCCTATGATACCACCTGGAGATATGGGATACTACGCAAACTTCATGATTGGGGCATAAGGGGCCACATGGCCCATTTTATATCAAATTTTCTTAGCGATCGCTATTTTCGTGTCCGTGTTGGTGATCGTTTCTCAGAGCGTTATTTACAGGAGAATGGGGTACCTCAAGGGAGTGTGCTAAGTGTAACACTGTTCGCTATTGCAGTGAATAGTGTTATTGCTTGTATTCGCCCTCCTGTACAAGGTCTTTTATATGTCGACGACTTCAGTAAATCTGCGAATATCAACCTCGCCGCCCGGCAGATCCAGTTGACGCTTAACCGTCTTGTTGACTGGTCACACCAGACTGGTGTTCGTTTTTCACCAACGAAGACAGTCTGTGTCCACTTCTGCCGTAAACGAACTTGTTTCGTTGACCCAGATCTCTATCTTGGAGACAGACAACTCCAGTTCGTCGAGGAGGTACGATACCTCGGTTTATTATTTGATACCAAGTTAAATTGGCGTAGTCACCTTCGCCAAATTAAAATTTCCTGTACGAGAGCTCTGAATTTATTGCGTGTTTTAAGTCATCCCACTTGGGGTACTGACCGTACAACCTTGTTGCGCCTCTATCGCGCACTCATTTTATCCAAGCTTACTTATGGTTGTCACACTTTTTCCTCTGCACGCTTTTCAGCGTTACATACGCTGGATAGTGTCCATCATGCTGGAATTCGACTCTCCACTGGCGCGTATCGCGCAAGTCCTGTCACCAGTCTTTGTGTTGATGCCGGTGAACCACCGCTCGCGATTCATAGGATGTACTATGTGCTGAGCTATCTTGCTAAGATATCATCTTTGGCAAGCAACCCAGCACATAACTTAGTGGTATACCCAGTCCAACGAGCCCTATATGAACGCCGTGGTCACGCTACCCGACCACTTGGCATCCGAGCATCAGAGTTGTTGGAGAATCTGAATGCAGACCGCCCAACTGTCTGTCCTGTCCGTTTTAGTCTCCGTCCTCCGTGGACACTTGTCCGCCCACGGATTGATCTTTCTTTGTCAACCCTTAAGAAATCGGAGACCTCCATGATTGAATTCCAGCAACGTTTTCTTGCGTTGCAGAGTCAGTACCCACGTTTTTTATCAGTTT
>JAGDQP010007292.1:970-44710 GCA_022664845.1 Lepisma saccharinum
GTGTGTGTGTGTGTGTGTGTGTGTGTGTGTGTGTGTGTGTGTGTGTGCCTTGCTTGGTCTCCACAAGAGGGGAGCTGGGTCATTGAAGCGTGAGGAATGTCCAAAACACCCATATCTATTTGTCTGATTTCAAGAGAGCTAAGCTAGCTATGCTATATCCCCTGTGGGATACGCACGCGCCGTGAACGGCGCATGGGGGATGTGGAGGTAGCGCTCCACATTTTCTTGACCTACGGCACGAAGTGAGGTGGGATGGTCAGCCTTTACCTTCCCAAGGAACCCAGGAGTACCGAGGACACTCTGGTACTCAATTTGATAGGAGGCTGAGTGGAACTTAGAGCGCCAGGCATGGAAACACTGTGAGAAAAGTGTCCTGGCCGGGATTTAAATTCGGGCCGCCCTATTCGTAAACAGACGCGCTACCGCCTGAGCTACGGGGACTCCGATTTCAAGAGAACAATGGTAAAAAAACTTATCCTAAGAATGTACGAAATATTAAAATAAAAAAAAAAGTTGCATTTATTTGTGAAAAATCGATAATTGAAGGTCATGGGGGAAAGCAAGAGTAATCAATATTGAGCATGAGATATTACCTTAGGAGAATTTATTCTGCCTTGTAGGCATAAACATATTCCATAAAATTAATTGCCAATATGATGCCATCTGTTGTTTTTAGCTTGAACTCTTTCCACAGCTCAGCTCACATGAGTGTTACCATTGTATCTCAACTTATAAAAAAATTAGGGTTACCAATTATTTCCCCCATGCCCTTCAATTATTTGTAAATAAACTAAATTCGTTTTATTTATTGATGACCTGTAGGCATTTCAGGCTCAGGCTGGGGATAGACTAGGGGAACAGATGTTGGAAGGTAGTCAGTCAGGTCTAGTACGTACCATCCCGGCATTTGCCTCGTGTGACTGAGGAAATAACCTGGAAAAGAACTTAATTCTGAACTTCCTAATCAACTAGTTTAAAAAGTTCCTTCACATGTATTCACGTCGACATAAGGATTTCCTTCCCTATCTACTAAACAACCAAATTATTAAGGCAAATTTGTTTCTGTCCTGCCCGAAGATTATATCCGTTTTAACACTGAAAAACTTCTTTTAATACCCGCTGTAGTCGACAGAAATGTGAAAATGCTGTAATTAACATACAATTTCCATCCCACACGTGATCTTCCAGAACTCTGCACAGCTCAGCTAAAATGTCCCTACCACAACTCCAGTTTCGTCCCGGTCCCAGCTCCCTTCACAATTTCATACACAGACAACCGATTCTTCAATCGAAGCCTTACTCTTTATTAGTCGTTAGCCTCCCACGCACAAATTAGATGGTTGAGTCAAGCCAGAGGATGAAAATAAGAAATCCTGCAACAGGGTTGGAAAATACACCTAAAACTTGTGATTTTGGAAACATTTTCTGTTCGGACTTGTCTAACTTATAATACAAATTAATATCACTCGCACTGTAAAAACAATTGAAATATTGTTTGATTCATCTAGTAAAATTTCAGATATATGTAAGTATTTGTAATGTTCCTGATATAGCTGAAAGTGTCGGTCAAAATTACCGAGAGATTTATTTTGCATGGTTGGAGATTCTCATTTCCCCCCTTTCAGCGTGATTTTCGCACATGCGCAGAAAGAAAACTGTTTCTTATCGTAACCGAACATCCAATTCTAAACAAGTGATTGCCGCCGCTAATTTAATCACGTATTTTAAAGGAATGGGAAATATTCTCAGTGAATGGAGATTGCGATCCCTACTTGACAAACATAAAAAGTTATTAAAACATGGCGTAAGTCGTGGAAGTAACTTTGTTGATGTTTTTGGGGTTCGCGTTTCTGACCTTCTATACTGTTTTGATGAGCTGAGTTTGTAACGTCCCTAGACTACTGTCTTCCACGTTATTCACTAGATGTGGACCCCAGGAGAATATAACTAAAAGCTGCTGCTACGGCTTTCTGGGTGTGGGATTAATCGACTGTGGAAATGCAGGAAGGTAAATCTTTATTAGCAATGCATGAAGTCATACGGAAACAAAGAAAGCTATAAAGAGCGGATGAGAAGTCTATGCCTGCCTGGCTGAAGGCGTGCCGTACACCAAGGATGGACAAGTTCTCCATCCTGCCTAGCTGAAGTCGTGCTGGAGCAAGGAAAACGTCTACCTGCCTGGCTGAAGGCGCGCTGGCGCTATTAGGATGGGTTAATAATCTCCGCCTGCCTGGCTGAACGCGTGCCGAGACTAGAGAAAGGTTGAGAACACACACCTGCCTGGCGGAGGGCGTGCAACCACCAGGAATAAGCAATAGGGACTCCTGCCTGCCTGGCTGTAGGCGTGTCGGAGAATAAGGTAATAAAGAGAATATTGATAAAGCAAGGTAATAAGCATAAGAAAATAAAAGCCAGAGAATTTAAATGAAGATGGATATATTGCAGACTGCTGTCTAAAGAAAGAAACACCAAGCAAGAGAGTTAGGTGTGATTCGGGCCAGAGCCCGAGGAGTTGTAAATCAGGGCTGGGTTGCAAGAAAATACTTAAGTGTAAAATCTGACTTAAGTCAGACCATCGAGCTCTACATAATACTGGAGTGACTACTTAGTGTTAAAGATAGACGACAGAGCAAACGTTTAAACTTGTTTGCTCGCTTCCAGTCTAATCCAATGTGGACCAAATTTTCAGTTCTAACTCAGTTTTATACGCTTCTTATCGCTGTGCGGCCTGTTTTTTAATTTAAGTAGTCACTCCAGTATTATGTTGAGTTCTATGGTCTGCTTACGACAGATTTTACACTTAAGTATTTTTCTTGCAACCCAGCCCAGAAGTGCTCGGAACCTGCTTAGTGCTTATATACATTCTGTCCGGGTGCTTCGGAAAGCTTCCTGTGATGACGTCATATATCCGAAGTCACCAATTTGAACTGATTCCTTACGTACAAACACACATATTTGAGAATATTACACTTTAACTCTTGCTTATCAGATTAGCTTTATACATTGAATGTTTATTCTTTGTTATCAGATTTACCTTAGATAACTAAATCTTCACATTATAGCCAATTGAAACACGTGTTACACTTATCTTACAAGAAAACACGTGTTTCAATTGGCTACTCACACAAATCGCAAGTAACGCAAGTTTGAATGAAAATCAGCACTTAGAAATTTATCGTTTTGTGGTGCGCACATTCTGTTTCAGTAACAATCCACAATCCAAAGAATTTATTTGTTTCACTGTTCGTACAATAGGTTTTTATGAATAATTAAGAATGTAACTCTATACAAAGCAACTCAGGGGCGGCGAAAATATTAATTTCTATGGAACGAACGTGAGTGACATTGCAAGTTTTTCAATGGCCATTTAGTCCAGGTACTAAAACGCTGGACTTCTAACTAAAGAATCCATGTTCAAATCCTGCTTGGTGCTTCTGATTTTTTTTTTTTTTCCTGAAACCTCCAAGGTGGCTGTTTGTTCATTGACCTAATTACAGAAAAATTTCCAGATATTTATAGTTGTCTAGCTTTCTCCAGGAATGCGTCAAAAAAATTAACAGTACATGGAGATTACAATATTTGTTCATAAGCTGTGGTGGTAGTCCAGATAGTCCACAGTATACGCCACTGGTTCAAAGTCAGTTTCTCTTAAGCATTTCATCCAATCCATATGTCAATAATGAATACCTGAATTGCAAAACATTTAAAGTCCACCGGAGTACTTTTTTTTCAGGACGAACAAAAAACAGTCCAAGGATTTGAGATGCTACTCTATTCAGCTGGAATTATTTTGTTTAAAAAAGGTTTTGAGTTAGGGGTTAGGTTGTAATATTATGGAAGTGAATAGCCCTTGAAACGTAGATTCGGACGAACAGAAAAATGAAAATACGGAAAATTCAGGTATTGAATTCTGGACAAAGATTGCTGAAAGCCACCCAAAGAGAAGTAAGTTCTTAAGGGCCGAGCACTGTGTTTGATCTTCAACTTAATTTTTATGCTGAAAATAGAACAAATCTGTAAATTAGTGTATACACGAATAAGAAGTTGCTTAATTTTCTTTGTCAAATTTTGATGCAGAGAACGCTCGCAACGAACGATCACTAAACATCTCCGCAAGTCAAAGTGTGTTATTTTCGCTAGGTTATGTAACTACGTAAAGTACGCTTACGCACGTATTTTTTAGTACAGTATATTAGAAGATGTCTTCATATGAACCTCATGCTTAACGGAGCGTTCTTTACTTCGCGTCTTTTGTCTACACTATCACCTAGTTTCACAGAAATAAAAATTTACCCCTAGTCGGTTTCTCCAGCACAGTGTTGGTGTTGATTATAGATAAAACGTAAAATGAAGATAGGGTGTTACTGGATATTATAAAAATACGACCTTGTATCCATCTTAAATAAAGAAAAAACAGCTTACTGACAAGGCTGATTATTCTTTAATAACACGAAAATAAAATAAAGCGTAACAGTTCCGGAAATATACCACCTCCTTCTTTAGACTCCACTAAACAACAGAACGCAGGAGTTGTATAATGCAGTCGGAAGAAGGAGATGGTATATATCCGGAACAGTAATGCTTTATTTTATTTTCGTGTTATTAAAGAATAATCATCCTTGTCAAAAAGCTGTGTTTTTCTCCATGAACTCTATCTAAAAGCGATACTGGACTGACTGCTGCTATTGAAAATTTCATAAATATATGAAGCTAGAGAGAGCGGAGAAGACACTTTGAATCTCGCTTGTCCACTTGCAGTCTCCAATTGTTACCGCCCATACAATTCGTATTATCTTATCTTTACGTATCTTACCGTAAGGACCAAATTTTTCATTCTAATTCAGTTTTAACGCTTGATATTGAAGTGCGTTTTTTTATTTATGTCTTAATTCTTGCAAAAAAAAGTAAATATTATTTGCAGTATTTTCTATTATATGCGGAGTACGGCATACTCTAATAGGATTAACTCAGGAATTAAATTTAAAAAACGCGTTGCACAGCGATAAGAAGCGTATAAAATTGATTTACAGATTTACAACTGAACATTTGGTCCACGTTGGATTAGACTGGAAGTGGATAAAGGAATTTAAATATTTGCTGTGGCGTTTATCTTTCGACATTAAGCAATCACTCCAGTATCGTTACGTAGAGCTCGCTGTTTTTTCTTTAGGGAGTTACTATAGAAAACCTCGTTATTTGAAAGAACATAGAACTTACATGCTGTAGAAGTGCTGTTTAATTGTAGTATAGTTCGAACAGCTTATGGATTAAATATAATTTGCCACTTTAGTCATCTTGAACGTAAATGGATTACAGTGCTCAGTTAAGGGTACCAGTGATCCGCCAGCTAAGGAACTCGTTTGCAGGGTGTTATTTGTTACCGAATAAGGTAGGGGGAAATTAATGCCACAGCATAGGAATGGCTATTGGAGGTATTTACCCAGCTGTTCAATGGATCAACACCACCTATTTCATTTGGCCAAAAGATAGCATTGAACCTCTTTACGGAAAGACAGTTGCTGGCTTCGCCCATTTCTTTCTCATTGATATATCAATTTAGTTTTTCCAACCGTCTACAACGGGATTTGAACCTGGAATCACCTTCCGATTTGTAGCTAGTCACGTTATGAACTTGGCTGCGGAGAATATTCGTAATGAGTAATAGTTTAGTATTCTCCTTATGTTGCGAAGACTGTATCTGAAGTAAATACATGTGTATATGCTTGAATTCGATACTGGGATTGCTGATTGTCTCTTGTGTTACTTCTTTTGAAGCTGCTTCGTTGATTTTTCTCTCTCATACCGCCCCATAAGATAACTGACAACAATGCTGATAGATGATAGTGCAGTAAGATTTCATTACTTTCGGTATTTGGTTATGCGTTGACAAAGGAGCGACTCACATTCCGGCCACAAGCTGCAAACCGACATGATGCCTTCCAATTTGACATCCGCCTCTGAGCTAACGTAGGCCTAACTGTAATAATCCCTCATCGTCGGTTGCAACTTTAAATCAATCCATGCATTGGGTCGTCTTTTTCTCCTTAAATGATGACTTGGTTTGACACCATCTTCGAGACACCTCTTTGAAAACAACCGCCACAAATCCAGTAATCGGCTCACCAGCATATGCAGGCATTTTTCTCATGGGTGAGAATAAGCGTTGTCTTTATTGTCAAAATTTGGATGATGAAAACAATACTTTCGATATATAATTTTAACGTTGTATTCGTCCACCTGTTCAACTATTTATCTGACGTTAAATAATGTTTAAAAAGATGCGAGAAAAAAAAGACGGGCCGGGATAGGAGAGAAAAATCAACGAAGCAGCTGTAACACAAGATACAATCAGCAATGCTAGTGTCAAATTCAAGCCTATACGCATGATTTTACTTCAGATAGAGTCTTCGCAACATAAAAAGGAAGAGTAGAATATTAGTCATTATGAAGATTCTCTGTAACCAGGGGTGGAGATCATGTTTTGGCACAGTTCCTGCGGTCCCCCTTTAGGTATCCACTGCTGTTTGTGTATAATGTTATGGTAGAGGACCCACTTGTCATCCCCTGTCACCATTCTGTTCAGAAATAGCTCACATTTGTGACGGGTTAACAGGGAACTGCAGATGTCAACTCGCTGCTGCTTCTGTTGAGGTGTTAACGCATGGGGTACCCATTTCCCGAGTTTCGGTACGTAACCAAGATCTTGCAAATGACGATGGACGGTCGAATGGGTGACATGGAGTTCGCTTGCCAGTTCTTCAACAGTTTGTAATGAATCTGTCTCCACCGCTGCTCGAAACCTCTAGAACCACATATTGCACTTTCGCACATCCACAGCACCATGACCATATACGGCATTGATGTTTCCTGCCGCTGCGCTGGCTGGATGTCCCTGAAATTCATACAGCATGACATTCCGTATGTGGTCCTTCAACACTGCCATGATCAAACACTAGCCACATTTTCAAAACGTGGAGTAGACCGTTCACTTTCTATACCCTGCTGCACAATCAAGTGCCCTATATGACTGAGCTATGGAACGTGCCGTATACTTCACTATTCGCTCATCAGATGGCGTCATTGCAGCGATTATCGCACATACGACATTACTTACGGGATAACTCGGTAATTTTGAGATACATGAGATGAGCTCACTTCTCAAGGAATGTTATAAATGACGATACTTATAAATTCAAGAAATAATATCACGTCAAATCGGGTAAATACCGGATCAAGATTCCGTTACCGGGTCGATTGGGTCAAGATTCGATCATCAGGTTGCTGAATTACAGAACCAGTCTGGTCATTGAGGTCAGCAACGAGTCACCGAGCCAGCCGTATCAACACCGGATCTCTGAAACAATCGAAGTCAAGTTTCGGACCGGGTTTTAACTCTGTTCCTGAGACAGAAAGGCACATTTGCTGAAATAAAACACTGAAGACTTCTTTGAACAATGTTTTATTTGTAATTACAAATTGCATAGGTACAGCTACTTTCTAGAAAAAAGAAATATATGCAGAGTTTATGTTGTTTTGCAGGCTTTTTAAGGTAAAGAAAGTGATCCCTGTTAATTGCTGTTTATTACTCTACATCTTGCACTTTGAATACAGCCTTTGCTATGGAACCCTTCCTTAGTGCCTCGATGGCTTCATTATACTGGTCCAAGGAGAATGTCTTTACTCCTAACGTCTCGTATTGAAGGTATCTGCAATGAAACAAAGCATCACATATTACAAAAAAGAAGAAGAGAAACGTTCTGTAATACCTTGTTTACATTACTAACATATTACCATGATTAACATTAACCAATATCATTTTAGTAATGTAAACGGTAGGAACCGTTAACGCTGGTTTCAAATTTAACTAGCGTCAACTTACGACTGTTATCTTGTAACGTTAATAAAAAAAACGGCTGTATAAACGCAAGTTAGTCATTAGGCGGGGCTCACTTCGTGAGTTTATTTCTTTCTTTATCAAAATATATAGTATCCAAGTGGTGCGTATTACTTTTAAAGTATAAAAGAATGATGGCAGAACTAATCTACAAAGTATTAGGCTAGAATCAATTCATTTGTGTTCATTTTTTTAATGTAATTTAATCCTCTCGCTCGTAACAAGAAGATTCTTTACTCTACGGAAACCTCTTCCTGTTTCTTTACAGACAATTGTAGAACAAGCACGATAACCATGGACATAATGACTAGTAACAAGCCAAAATTTATGGGCCGGAAGTGCGCCTTGCCGCCATGTTGAATTGACCAAAACACTGCAACTGGCCATAAGAAGTAATGTTAATTGAGCCACTCTTAATTACAATTTTTTAATTTATGTGAAATAATTTAAGGTATGTGAAGGTTGCGTCTGATGAAGCCGACCAAGAGGTACGTGTGAGGATAAACAGGTAAGCAATATTTAAGTTTTTTCTTTAATAATAATAGTGAAATAATATCAGGTTTCAAGATTTGAATTATCACTGCTCTTGAGAAGAAATTGTATTGCAATAACACTTATTTTATAATAATTAGTAGTTAAGGACAAATTTAGATAATTAAAATTTATTTGCACATTCACAATATCGTCTGCTTCCTTTCCAGGAAGTATGCGCGATCCGCCATGTTGTAATGACAAACTGCACTCTCAGCCGTCCCATTTTTATAACATTGAGTGAATTGCTTGTTACTAGTCCTGTTATATTCTTACGTCCATGACGATAACGAAGTTAAGTGCGGTAGTCTGAACGCAAGTTAGTTTTACCCGTAAATCTTACCATCGTAAAAGGTTAGTAATCTAAACAATAACAAGGTGTAAGTAAGTGTTGCTTTGCTAAATAGTTTATTGATATCAAGAATTCAGCCCCCCTCCCCCCAAATTCTCGAACACAGAGTCCCAACTTGAAAATGTAAACTGTTATACATGGATTTAGATACTGGAGATGGATCGACTGGCCCAATACAATTAAGCTGGGTCAACTTGATGTCGATTTTCGTTTAATATTGCCTGGTGAGTTGGTATTTACTTGCGTCTTATTGGTTGGCCTATGCCTGGGTGTGTGGAAGCAAAGAATGGATGAAGATCTAGCTAAGGGAGAGAGGAGGAAGATTGGAATATTTTAAATAAGGTATTGTGCAGAACGTGAAGTTCGTTTTTTTTTTCCTAGCAATTTCACCTTTCAGGTGATCATGGCTTGTGCTGACTTCAATTTCGGGTCAGTAGAAGTAGATCCGTCTTCCGTATTGAGATCCATGACTGTTATAAAACGTTGGAAACTCTGTGAATCTATTTACTTCTAGCTATGTTTGGTTTTACATACCTCCAAACTGCAAATCCTAGCAGATTACCTGGTAGATAGGATTTATAGTTTCCGAGCAGTCATGGCTCAGTGGTACAGCGTTCGCTTAGCATTCGGGTGGTCCTGGGAACGATTTCTGTGGTTTTTCCTCAGTCATACCACACAAATACCGGGATAGTACCTCTAAAATATGCCCTGCTCCTTTACCTTCGACAATAATCTTGTCTATCCGGTCTGAGCCTCAGATACCTAAGGGTCAGCTCTACAATCTACCGCTAAACTTATAGTCAGCGCTTAGTTGAGGCGAAGTCTGATTTTGGCCAATGAAAGTATGCAAAATGAAAGTTGGCCTCAACTTAGCGCTTACTAGAAGTTGAGCAGTGGATTGTAGAATTGACCCTAAAATGCCTTAAATGTCAAGTAGGAGTAGAAGTAAAATTCTCCGTATTTTAATGTTTTCAAATGGTCTTGTATCCATCCACTAGCTAGAGGTGAACGTAGATCTATGCAAATCAATATCATATAGAAGATGGAACAAAATTCATAACTTCAGTTACACAAAGAAAGACTTATATGTAGAAGTGTTTGTAAGTTTATTTTATCTCACCCTGTCAAAGTAATAGCAAACGAAGCTTACTGAAATTTAGCATTAATTATTAGAAGTAGTAAGGATTATATATAAAAAAATACTAAATGACACTTAAAAATCCTTATTTCACTACGTATGTTAAGATCTAAACTGGAATGTGTTTCACTTATATGAAATTGCCCACGTGAAATTGAATAATCATGAAAAATAAAACGGAAGATACGAAAAGCAAATTCTTTAAGATTTTTAACTAGTGATTCTGCTAGGATATCCAATTTGAGAGCTAAAGCAAAAATTCGGGGGGTTAGTACGGTTTAAGTAGAATTTTATAGCGTTTCTATCAATTACTAGCCGTAAACTGGGACGTACACAGAAGGGGCGGAGGGCTCTGTACCCCTACCCCCGAAATTCAATTTATTTGTGAAATTAGTATCATTTTTGTCAAAATTATTTGGATTTTACGAATTTCACACCCAAACACACCTCGGACTCCCCCCCTCAAAGGCGCTAGGCCCCAAAATCAATTTCTGGGTACATACCTGGCCGCAAAAAATTTAAAGTTAGAGCGTGTTTGAGAATAAAATCAGTCTGTCAGAATACTTGCTAATAGTATATACAAAATTGAACACTCGAACTGAAAGAGAAAAATAAGCGATTTTCTTTTTCTATATACACTTTTCCATAATAAGAAAGACTCTTTAGATTTATTTGTAATATTATTATTACAGGTTCTCTCTCTCTTGAAACACGTAAAGAAAATAGTAGTTTATTTTATTTTACGGAACCCAGAACAAACATTTTAAATGTGTCCTCCCACTTGGAGTTTGAATTTTATTTATGACTTTTAGGCAGCTAAGTCTCATGCCGGGATTCGGGAAGGAATCGGCCAGGGCCTATGTTGAAGGTGCCATCCCGCCATTTGCCTGGTGTGACTCAGCAAAAAACCTGGAAAACCCTAAGTCAGAATGGACTGCCGCTGGGATCGAATCCACGACCTTCTGAATGCTACGCCAACGCTCTACCACTGAGCTACGGCGGCTCGGACACCCACTTGGAGTGTAAACACATCTACAATAAACTAAGCAGGAAAACACGGATCAATATTTATTTAACTATGTGAAAACTGGTTTAGGAAAGCTGTTCTTGATAGCTTCGGATCATAATGGTAAATATGGACGTAATAGTTTTTACTATTGTGATCGCCGTGTGTTGTTTCTACTTTCTAAAATCTAAGCATTCTTGTGAAATGGTTTCAAATTAATTGGTTATTAGGCATAATTGCTTTTATGTCACCGTTACATGTTTATATTGTAGTGGCCTTTCTATAAATAATCCATTTACGAAGTAAAAGATCTGATACAACACTTTCAAAGTTAAGAATCTGTATTGCCTGAAACAAAAAAATAAATTTATATTTGTGGACCATATAGGCAGTCGTTTACAGATTGGACGGTTGTTGTACCTCAGTGAACACTTCCGGGAGCAGGGAAGAAGTTTCAGTGTTCAGAGCCTATGTTAAAGTACCCTATCGGCATTCGCCAGGTAAAATTTAAGGCAAACGCTGGAAGGCATGGCTAGCAGCAGGACTCAAACCTTCGTGCGTCTCCAATGCTAATCGAAAGTCCGAGACTGTAACTACTAGAACCCGGCGACTGGGCACATTTTGTTATGAGTTTTCCTGTGTTCACTATTTAGCTTTTCAGGTATTTCGAACATGTACAGCCACGGAAATTGAATACAGCCATGTATTAGGGAAGTTAAATAAAAATTTATTAATTTAGTTTTATTATTATTATTATTTCAATTATGTATGAGAAACGACAGGGGGCAGAGTTAGCCTAAAACGCGCCTATCTCGTACATAAATACATAAGTTAAATACATCGAGTTTTTCGTAACGATACTGGAGTGACTGCTTAGTGTCGAAAAATAGACGCGATAGCAAATATTTAAACTCGTTTGTCTACTTCCAGTCTAATCCAATGTTTACCAAATTTTCAGTTCTAACTCAGTTTTATACACTTCTTATCATTGTGCGGCCTCTTTATTTTATTTAAGTCTTAATTCCTAAGTTATTCGTATATTAGTATATCGTACTCTGCATATAGTAGAAAATACTATAAATAATATTTACTTTTTTTTGTTTTCAAGAATTAAGACATAAATCAGAAAACAGCGATATCAAGCGTAAAAATCTGAGTTAGAGCTGAAAATTTGGTCCATAGTGGTTTCAGCTGGAAGTGGACAAAAGAGATTAAGTTTTCTCTCCGTTCTCCTGGCTTCATATACCAGGTGTATGCATAAGTAGTTTCCGGTTTACCTAAGAGATGGCGCCAGCGAAAAGTACGCAGCGTATTTATTCATTTGACACATACGTCATTTTGTTCGTCTGACATTAAACTACAAACACACACAAGTTGAGTCCGCCAAACACTAGCGTCTTTGTTTTATCGTTCAGTGATCATGTCTAAGTTTGTGCCTGAAAAAGAACATTTGCGGCACGCATTGCTTTTCTTATTTAATCAAAAGAAAAAGGATGCTGAAAGTCATCCTGTGCTGGTAGAAACATATGGTGAACACGCTCCATCGATTAGAACATGTGAGACATTGTTTCGACAATCTAAAAGTGGTGATTTCAATGTGAAAGACAGTGCGCGCTCTGATAGACCACAAAAGTGCGAAAACGAGCAATTGTCCTTGCAGGTGTTATTGGAGGATGACGCAACTCAAACGCAACAGCAATTGGCAAAAGCAGTAAATGTGTCACAAGAAACAATCAGCAAACGTTTACGAGCAATGGGGAAGATCAATAAACTGGGTAAATGGGTCCCACACGATTTGAATGAACATCAAATGGAAAATCGCAAAGTCACTTGTGAAATGCTGCTTCAACGCGACGAAAGAAAAACCTTTTTTTATCGAATTGTGACGGGTGACGAAAAATGGATTTATTTTGAAAACCCGAAGCGGAAAAAAATCATGGCTTTTACCTGGCGAAGCCGGTCCTTCAACACCAAGGCCAGATCGCTTCGGCAAGAAGACCGTGCTTTGTGTCTGGTGGGACCAGAGCGGTATTGTGTATTATGAACTCTTGAAGCCCCGCGAAACCGTTAATGCACAACGCTATCGCCAACAAATGATTAATTTAAATCAAGCATTGATCGAAAGACGACCGGAATGGGCCCGAAGACATGGCAAAGTGATTGTGTTACACGACAATGCGCCATCTCACACAGCAAAACCAGTGAAAGGCACCTTGAAATCGCTAGGATGGGACATCCTTCCGCACCCGCCGTACTCCCCAGACCTGGCGCCATCTGACTATCACCTCTTCGCATCAATGGGGCACGCGCTCGCAGAGCAGCACTTCAGCAATTTCGAAAACGTTGGAAAATGGCTCGACGAATGGTTTGCCGCAAAAGACAAGCAGTTTTTCTGGTATGGTATGCATCAATTACCTGAAAGATGGGCGAAATGTCTAGAAGCCGATGGCCAATATTTTGAATAAAACAACATTAATTTCCCTTGAAAATTACGTGTTTTCTTTACCAACAAAACCGGCAAAAACTTATGCATACACCTGGTATTTATGAAATCTTCAATGTCAGCAGTGAGTCCAGTATCACTTTTAGATAGAGGTCATTGGATAAATAGAAACTAAATGCTACACCATAGACTAAAGAATTGCTAGACTCCCGCAATACTTACTTTCGTGACTGTATTACATATTCTTTACCATGTTGTCTAGAACTAAATATGAATACATATATTGCTTCTACGAACCATCTGTAATTTATCACATAAAATGTTTTAGTCATAAAAACTGTAATTTACGTGTTCAAGATCGAAAGTGATTTATTTGCTAAGTACTTTTTCAGTCTTGTTACGTAAAGAAACTTTGGAATGACGTCATGGTGCTCAGAGAACTACAATTCTGTAAACTGTAATGGAGACGAGAAATAACCATATCGATTTTTTTTTTTCGAATTTTTGTCATTCGAAATAAGCAGGTTATATATAAACGTCTGTGTTTAAATCAGCCTTATTGATCAGTGTTTTGTGTTCACCTCAGAAACAATTTTATTTACTTATCAAGGCCATAAAAATGACTATTTTTTTTTCTTTTCTTATTGTTTTATTCGAATCGAACTATCGATTTGCGGTCTGTTGCAGTTGATAGTACAGAAACACTGCATTTATTTAAGAAATTCATCATCCTTTCTTGATAGTCCGGTCAAGGTAACCGCCATCAGCATTTCGTCACCTATAACTGCCTAAAAAACAACTGCAGATCTTTCTTATTCGGAAGAAGATAAAAAAAATGAATTCTTCTACCATAGTACCAGTTTACTAGAGGATTTAAAGGGAGTTAGATTTTTTAACAGGGCGTTCCAGTATTCGTGCATTAATTTTTCTGTTAGTTGCAAATCTCACTTATTCTCCCTCCCCTCATGGCAGAAGTGAATTTCGAAGCCATTATCAGTTAATTATTAAACATGAAGGAATCATTCATTCTTAATAGTCATCCAAAAAGTTCGCACCGTATCTTAGCGTGGTAGCAGTGTGAAGTCACCCCTTCTGCCATCTGTCTTCGAACATAGATACTACTAGGAGATATTTGCTTACATCCCTGAACAATGAAGCTAGAAGAAACAAATATCTCTTTGCCAAGGGCGCCCATGGGCCCATGTGATTTTCAGATGTCCTTTGCAAAACAAAATATCCGTGCTGGTTTAGCAAAGACATTAAACAATTTATTATATAAAGTCTACATATAAAATTGAAAATTCAAAACCGTACGATCAGAAATTTGTTCGGTTGCGTAGGGAAGTCACGAAAGACAAATATAACCTATTATAAGACCTTTATATCAAATTCTGAAAATAATATCAATAATGATCCAGATAAATTGTAGATATTTATTAAAGCTCAATCGCAGTCGGTTTTCCCGCCTTTTTCGTTTTACGCCAATTATTCAAAATCCCGTGAAGGTAAACAAAATTTAACTGTCACAGAGAAAAGTTGGTTTCGTCCTTCAATAACGGGTACAATTAATTTTAAAGAAATATTAATAATAACTTCAGGATTGTGTGTAGACACTTTTGGGACAGAATAATGTCCCAAAAGTGTCTGCACACAATCCTGAGGTTACTAGTAGCATTTAATTAAAACTAATTGTACTCATTATTGAAGGACGGAAGTTAAATTTTGTTTACCTGCACTGAATTGTGAATAATTGACTTAAAACGAAAAAAAGCGGGAAAACTCACTGCGATTGAGCCTTAAAAACAAAGCAATTATATTAAACTTTGAAGGTCGGGATTTGAGTAACAATGAAGAAATAGCTAATACGTTTGCACAGTATTTAAATTCGGTATTTTGTATCCTCTCCTCAACTGTTCAGTAATTTTGATAGTAATTCTAGGGATTACGAAGATACTGTCTGTTGACCAAATATATTTGAATGAAATAGAAAAGGTTACCAAAAATTTAAAATCAAAACCGACAGTTGGACCTAATGGCATATTCTCCTCTATAGTCAAAGGAAGTGTTGATATATTTAAATATCCTTTATTGATTGCGTTCAACTTGGCACTAAAAACAGGTGTTTTTCCTAATAAATTGAAATCTGTTTTATTTTGTCCTATATCTAAAACAAACGACAGAAGAGAAATTACCAACCACAGGCCTATAGCAATCATACCAGTCTATGAAAACTTCTTTGAACAGATTGTATATCAACGAATTATTAATCATCTGAAGCTAGTTATCTCAACTAAACAAGATGGCTTTGTTTCGCAAAAATCCACGGTAACGAACCTTCCAATTGTTAGAGTTTTATTGCAAACTCGTTGAATGTAGGAAAGCAAATCGATGTGATTTAAATTAACTTTGAAAAGGCATTTGACAGAGATAATCACTATGTATTCCTAGATAAATTAAATCACTATCACTTGTCTCCATCCTTGATTAACTTCATGTGCTCTTATTTAAGTAATTGCAGACAGCCTGTTCTACTTAAGGAATACAAATCTGATGAATATACAGCACTGCCAGGAGTCCCGCAAGGCTCAAATCTTGGACCGTTTTTAATTCCTTATGTTCATTAATGACGTACCGGAATTCGTACCAGATAATGAAAAAGTGCTATTTGCAGATGACCTCAAAATATATGCTAAGATTAATTCCATGGAAGATGCCATAAAACTACAACATAGTTTAGATAATTTTACTATCTGATGCGCTATCAATCAACTTTCAGTCAATACGAAGTTTTATCATTTAGCAGAAATAAAACGGTTAATCAATTTAATTATTAAATTCATAAGTACAAGTATGCATTAAGTAGGCCCGACGTAGTTAAAGACCTTGGTGTCACATTTGATATGAAATCAACGTTTAAGAGACACATAACAAATATTACAAATGAACTTTTAAAATGGCAACATTTGTAACAAAGATGGGAAGAAAATTTAACAACGTTTCTACATCAGAGAAAATGTACTACGTTTATGTTCGTTAGAGCAAAGGCGTAACATTTCTGATTTATTTCTTAGGAAAATAATTCAAAATAACTTAGTTTGCACAGACTTAGGGCCATATTTATGAATCACTCCGAAGAGGTGGGTGGCTCCCAGGAATATATAATTTTAATGCGCCTGGGAGCCACCCACTCTTGGGGGTTATTCATAAATATGGCCCTTAGTGTCATTTTTGTAGTTTCGTGTCCCGTCATTAAAAACTCGCGTAGACAACACTGGTCTCTTCACTGCAAAAAGATAAGGACATTATAATGACGAAGTCACTAATCTGGAGAACATGTACTACCTACAATGAAATTGCATCGAATCGGTCCTAAGCATTTATCAATACTGTAATAAAAGTATCTGTAAGTGAGCATTGTAAATATCGACAATCTAACTGGATTATAAAGTCCGTTGTGTTGACAATAAATAAATAAAAATATAATATACAAAGAACATATACACATATACAAAGAACATAATTTTCGCTGGCTAGAGTGGCGAACACCCCGCTTGGCCCCCCTAATGGGCGCCCTTGCTCATTGCTACTCCTTTGTTTATTCTGAAATAGTTACGAGAGCGACCGAAGGGTGCCTGACTGCCTGGGAATATTGTATGTCGTCGGCCTCGTCACAAAGTGTCGTATCTGAAAATTTCAAACTTTTCAGGAGAGCAATTTAAAGAAAAGGTACTTCCATATACTTGTTAATGTTCTTGTAACTTATTTTTGTTTACTTTCGACTGCTTATCATTGAGATACGTGGATTTGAGACAAGAAAATGTACACAAAATGTCATATTCTGACGTCGACCGGTTAGGACCGCGGTCCTAACTTAAAACTGGCAAATTTTGAGATACGATACTTTGTGATGAGGTCGAAGATAGAGCGTACCGGTTTCCGAATTAGCACTTATGCACCGTCGATATGCCCTTGCGCCGCTCGATCTACCGTTGACAGTTATCCGAATTCTCCTTCCAACAACGGTGGATTCAAGTGAACGTGATAACGTTGCATAACTTGCACGCTTGATTTACCATTCCGTTGCGCGTGGCTGCCATGTTGATCTTTTAAAAAGGAGCAGGATAATGCGTGCAGTGTGTATGTTTTGTGTGGTCTACGTGTGATAGCAAAGCTAAAGTTGCTTTTCTGAGGTTTTGTGCGAGTAATCTGTGCTGCGATATTTTACTTGACTATAAAGAGTGAATCTATTTGTATTAGAGGATCTAATTAATCATCTTGAACAGTATAATAATTTCGTGTTTAGTTGCACATCGATATTATGCCACATAGTCTTCAGAATGAAATGCCTTATTACGCAATATTAAATAAGTTTCACTGCCGTATGGTGCACCAAGTAGTTTTGATGGTATTTCCCCTGCTTCTTGTGAAGATATGACTTCTTGCAGCACAAAATTATCCAACATAGCAAAACCAAACTTCAGCCATTTTGTTCATTTTCACTTCCGCTGCTCGCAAGAAAATGGAAAACGTCATCCAGTTAATTGCTAGCTCTGACGTAAGATTCAAACCTCGATCATATTTACTAGACAATTGAAATTGAATGTACAAAGTATCTGAAAGTAGAATCTCCTATTTACCGGTAATATCTCAACATACCTCTTTCCCAAGGCCTCTACCACGCCAATAGCCTTCGTGAAACAATATGGATTGATGATCACTCCAATAATTGTCAGTTCTTTCTTGAAAAGATCATACGGTGAAATTCTGCAAAACAATAGTAAAAGAACAGAGATGATCTCGTAATGAAATACAATTTTTATGTGATTATTATAACTAAAGAATTTAAGTAAAATTGACCCTAACCAAAATATAATAAGTTAAAATTATCAACACTACAAGTGAAATGATAACTTATTCAATACATTTTATATATGAATATGCCGTGAAATGGCGGAAACATGTGATTTTGTTTTTCCTTTCTTAAGTTTTGTTATATTATTACAAGTGAGTTCAAATAACAAACCAAACAAAAACAGGGACGGACTGGCCCGGCCGAGAACTCGGAAATTCCCTGGTGGACCCTCCGCCTGCCCTTTTGTCTTGGAAGCATAATGTTATCCAATAAAGAAGACAACTTAATCCACTTTAGTTACTACTGGTAGCATTAGCGTCTTGCCGATCTTCTAAATTTAGAAATTCTAACATACAAGACTTGTTATGATCAACATAAAGACAGTGGTGAAGTTATAATCTCAGCAGGTCTACTATAGGGTCCTCACAAATTGCAAGAAAGGACCACGTAAAGTTTAATAATAAGGGCACATTGCTTTAATACGTTCATATTCCTTAAGACAAAGTACTTTGTATTTAGAGTCCTGATCAGTATCCTACAACGAGGGTCCTTTGCTTACCAGTGGATGAACACTTCAGTTACCAGTCCGCCTCTGCAATGAAACTAGTGTAAAACATAAAACATACAGCATGAGAAAGCAGAATATTACATAAAATGAACTCCTTCGAATATTTTACGAGGCAATGGTAAGAAAAATATATATTTGTTCGGTCCTCACCAGTCAGTGGAGAAGAAAACCGTGTACCAAGGTAAATACACAGTACTGGTTGTTTGTTGAGACTGTCTGACGTCATTGAATGTGTTAATAGTGAATATATGCAGTTTATTCACACGGGTTGCACTACTTGAACTACTAGTGTACACTACTGCGTTCGAGTGAATGGTGCAGCTTAAGCATCAACTGTTCGGATGGCCGGCAGGAGTGCAAGTAGTGTAACCCAGTGCAAACACTTTCTGCCCCTGCTCAGGAGCGAGCGTAGGTGAGTGCAGATAATTGACAGTCGTACTGCGTTCTCTGTATATGTGTGAGAGAAGAGGTTACGATGGCGTTACTTGCTAGCAGAAGGAAATAAGCATCAGTCCGTTCGGTTAAGAACTTCACGAGATTGCACGAATAGACACTATGACGTCACATTCATTACCATTGTTCTGTACTAACTTACACTTCCAGTGTAGAGAGTGCAATACCAACCAGACCACCCGAACAAACCATTGATTTGCGTAAAGAAGGTTCGTTGTGATTGTGCCGAGGCCAGGGGGGGGGGGGGCGTTTGTAATTCGAGATGAGACTAAAACTCGACCTATCGAGAATTAATCGAGCCGAGATTAAGACTCCATTTATAGAGACTTATCCCTCGAAACCTCTGTTTAAATTTCGAATGAAATTATTAATAAATTAGTTTATGAGCATGTCACCACCACCAGTCCTTTCCATAGATATCATTTTCGGATGGATATCGTCATAACAGAAAAATAAGACTTATGTAACGTAACGGCGATCTTTTCATATCAGGTTCTCCAGGGTTAAGGGGTTATTATTGACGAAGTAAGGGAAAGGTGATTCTGAATATCACTTCTCTTCATTATCATTTCTGACTTGCATCCAGTGAATAATTCTTCGATATTCAGGATTTAGGGGACAAGGTTATTGGGGTAATTAAGAAGATATGAACATTTTCCCCCGAAAGTCCAGTCCGAAACATTCCGGATTTTGTATATGAATATCTTACTTTATAGTCCGGGGATTGGCATACGGAGGAAGTTATTGATATTCTATTGTCTAGGGTTCACTAATAATATGATTCACTTAGGTGTTTTGTTCCAACCCCCCAGGTTTTTGGGTAATGACGTCATCAAAATTACACCTTGTGGAAAGAAAAGCACGGACGTTTTAAGTCTGAGTTATGTTTTTTATGACAGTAAAAGGTCACTTAAATCCATGCTTGGCAGTTTATTATCCTGCTTTCTATACAGAAAATGTTTAAGATTAATATGAAACGACAAATTATAACGCTAGATGGCAGCACCGTCTTCATATATGTCTAATGTATTTTTCCTTAATGGAAAGACAACGTTTCCCCTACAGATTCCAACGAATAGAGTTCTGAATTTCGGAGAAGAATGTTTGTGTAACCAGTTTCAGGTACTCCGTGAAGAGTCTTGAATTTCTATATGTTCAAACTGTCAAAAATATGATCTATTCTCCCACAGTCACCTATTAAGTTCGACACGTATTCATTGTAAGCAATGGCCACATCTCCCAAGGACTGTTTGTCTTTGTTCATTAGCTTTCGTACATAGTTCATGGGATCAAAGATATAGCACGTCTCTGAACTTTGTAGTACGGAATTTCCAAGAACTGCAGAATGCACGTGCTTCTCTGCTCCTTTAATGAGGCTATTTCGACTTTCTTAGTAAGTCTTCCCTCTCTGTTCAATAAAACTGAATTTTCCGAAAGCTCAAAGCGAAAGAATTCCTGCATCTGAGTTACTTTCTGAGTGGCAATATTGGTGACTGATGAGAACAAATTCCCTTTGGTTGTTGCTACTGGTTCTTTAGTGGAGAATGTTGGCACTTGTATCCCGTGTATTACATCGTGAATTCTCAAAATCATTTGTATAAACCTGTGACAGTCCATGCTACCGCCCTATAGGGAGACTGCACCTTATTTCTTTGAATTCATGTATTTGTGTAATAGTGCTACAACGGAGCTCCAGAGAGGGCGCTCTCCACGTCTCTGGATACAAGTTAGATCCAGAAATAGACTGTCATAATTGGTGCCGAAACACGGGAACGACGTTGCTCCTGTGGATAGAAGAAAGAAGGTAGGGACGACAACCGTTGACTCAAACAGAAGAGAAAAAAAAGGGAAGCAAAAATGGTACGAACACATATTACAGGAGTCTCACGAGATGGAACACATAATTCACCCATCAGTGATGGTGTAGTAACATCATGCTGTAATCACTCGTATAGAGGGATAAACACTATACAGTGCGGTTGTGACGTCTGGATGCTTGTCAGCTGTGCCGAAATCTCATTGAAACTATGGGAGAAGCAACACGGAGTAAACAATGATTGCGTGTTGGAGGAGGAGCTATGGATTTGCAGCCGATGTCAAACAGTGACCACACCCGCAGCAAGGGAAGAAGCTACGTCGGGAAACCATTCATTAAAAGACATATCAAGACTACTAGCGGAGCTGATGAGGCTCAGACGAAGCAAGACCAGCCTTTGCAACAGCTACAGGAGAAACTGATGGAGCAACAACATGAAACTTAAATGAAACAAGAACAACGTTTATAGCAGCTCTCATATGAAGCTCACATGAAGCAAGAGCAAGGTTGGCAGCAGTTACAGGAGAAACTGACAGAGCAACAACAAGTCCAGGTGAAACAGGAACAGTATTTCCAGCAGATAGATCAATGTTTAAGACAGTTTATGGCAGACTCTAAGGTACGGTGGTTAGACATGGACAAATAAATTAGGAGTATCGCAGCCATATTTCGACAAAACAAGGAAGAGTTGGCAGCGACCGTGGATGAGAAAATGAAGAAAGCAGAAGTGGTGGCTAACTGTTTCATTCAAATACGACAAGCTATGGAAGAAGTCGAGGCAAGAGTGTTACTCATGGAGAATATGCAGCTAATACTGTTAGGCGTCAACCCACGTATAGATGAGACGCTACGCGCCGCAGCCACAAGATGGACAACTATGATCGCCAGGAGCGCATGAACACTCATCCATTAGATCTACCTACAGTGGAACATGATCGCACATAAAAAATCGACGGTTCCCGGAACAAATAGGGAAAATCGGAATATATAGACTGCGGTGGAATAGCCTGAAAACGGCCCGACGATCAAACGCCACTTATGGACCGCGTCCACCATTCCCCGACTACTAAATGGTCGGGCCGCCTCCGGGGTCGGCATTTGGGTTGCTGGGCTATAGTCTCCAACAGTACTATAACCAAAATTAACTTCCTTGATATGTTGGTTGCAGATGGTAAAAAAGTAAACGTATCCCCTGTGCAATGTTAACATGTTCTCGATCAACAGCACGAAGTGAGGTAGGGTGCTCAGTCCCACGCTCGGCCGCCTTTACCTCCCAAGGTGTCCAGGAGTTCCAAGGACACTCTGCTACTCAGTTTGATAGGAGATTGAATGCACCTCAGAGCGCCAGGCATGGGAACAGTGCGAGAAAAGTCTCCACGTCATGGCTGGGATTTGAACCCGGGCCGCCCGATTCGTAGTCAGACGCGCTATCGTCTGGGTCAGAGGGAGTCCCCTGGCTGCAGATAGAGCTCTAATATTGCTTTTGTTTCGAAATGTTCTTCTGATTATAATCATTTATGAAACACATTTTCGAAATCGTACGATGCTCCAGTTAAACATGTATTTAGATAATACACAGCAAGTGAGTCTACATGAAGGCAAAACCACAACAAGTTACCTTTAATTAAGCTATTCATGAAGATACAAGTATTTTTAAAAAAGTACTGATAATGTAATCTGAATTTATAATACAACTAACTGATCAAACAATGCTTTCGAGAATCTATTTGTCAACTGAAACCAAGGTTCACGAAAAGATTTATGTTTTAAGGCCAGATATGATATATTTACAATCATCTCCATCAACCTATATTAATCAGATGACTTACTGGATTATAAACAGTAATGAAATTACAATAGATGATAAGAACAATGTAATAAAACTTCATACGATTACGTTCATCTTCGTATTACTGAGAATTATAGCTTCATCCTGCTGGTCTAGGTCAAATTTTGACTTCACTACCCAGCGAACCGAGCTTCTGCCTGAAGGTGCCATTGGTTCGGTGAAGTTCAAGGCAACGTCATTGAGCGGGTGCTGGGAGGGGATACGCCCCTATGCCGGCAAGTCGGGGTACAGACGGCGCCCCGACGACCAAACTGCACTTATAGGTTGCTTCGACCTTCTCCCAAATATTTCTTGACTCGTCGGGCCGCAGTCGGGGTCGGCATTTATCTTGCTAGGTGGTAATGCGTTTTAAGCATTACGCTCTGTCTATAGTTTCTATAATCTAAAAGGTGATACGATAATATTTTTTAAAAAGAATGGGATGTAAAGTAAATAATATAATGCTATTTAGAATTGAAACTTTACAAAACGGGAATTATTGGATCTAACCAAATAAGAAAATCATATTTGAGAGTCTTCTAAACCTATATACGTACCTCGTAATAGATGTTTCAATGCTTTGACTGAGCTCTCAACAAGTGTTCGACTTCATTCAAAGAAGACTACATCTGTTCTCCTCAAACCTTGATGCCAGTAGATTTTAAAACCAACCCAGCAAGCCAAATGCCGACCCCGACGGCGGCGACCAACTAGTAGTCGGGGAATGGTCGGCGCGATCCATAGGTGGCGATTAGTCGTCGGGCCATTTTCCGGGACGCCGTCGGGTCATCTTCCGGGCCGCCGTCGGGGTCGGCATAGAAGCGTAACCCTGCCCGAAACCCGCCGCCAACATCGGCTTCTCGTCGGGAATTTTCAAACCCGACGTCAACCTGCCCGCTGGCCGACCAAATTCTGACGTCTCCTGGCTTGCTGGGAAAGAAACGTTTACAAATACTTCTCGGAGAATACAACACCTACATGCAGGAGTGAACATGGGGATGAAACAATGAGCTGAGCAGCTATTCACAACTTTCAACTAAAGAGTAAATGATCTCGGTCAACAACAAAACCCGCCCAGATATATAAATATATAAATTCCTTTTAAATTTCCAAGAGGAACTAAACTACTTACTTGACTTTAGCTTCTGGTGGTGCAACGCCAAACACACAGTATCTTCCACCTGGCAGTAACCACTGCATAGCTTCCTCCATAGCAGGCCCATAGCCTGTACAATCTACAACGACGTCTACTCCAGAATCAGCTTCGGCAAAACGCTTCCGTAGATCGTTGGGTGATACAACTTCGTAGTCAGTACCTGTCAGTATAGACGTTAAGGGAGAAAGATATTAAATTTCCCATTTAATTCCAAAGTGATTCAAATAGATCGTACTTCATAATTTATATTCATTAGAAACACTTCTTACATACCGGATTTAGAACAAATCGCTGTGTTTTAAATTTCCTATGAGGTCGCTCAAAAAGATTCCAGAATTCGCGTGTGGTTTCTTTCTTCTAATTCTAACCATCCAATTCTATGGAGTCAATTATCTATTTTTGAATTTTGTGTCTATCCCAAACTTGAAGTCCATTATTTTTTATCATAGCGGTCAGCTAAGCTAGATTCGTTCTGTGTTATTTTTTTCTCACATGTCCAGAGATGTAATGGGGAGTATAGGTGGGTGTACGGCGTATATCCACCTCAATTTTTAAGCATCACCGTATACCTAACTAAAATTTATCAAGTACACAGGTATATGTGATTGTAAGCGATAGATTTCGTTTCAGCGAGCGAAGTGTATACCCAGCTAAAAATTAGCATTAAATCCCTGCATATGCCAAATTGACTGAATTTTTTTAGTGTTAGAAGTATTTTCTTATTTATTTACATCTGTTTGGAGTGTGATCTAACCGTAAGATACTATTATTAATCTTCAATGCTATGTAAGTTCATTTTTGTCTGGGCGCAGGACATTACAACAAGGCAGCAAGCTTATTCTTGCTTGCAACAGGTAAACAGCAGACGATCTCTGTTGTTAAGTAATATGCATGATATCTCTTTAAAATCTGTGTCAAACCTCAAACATATGTTGATCTTAAGACTACCCCAAGTTATAATAGTGAGTTTCTCGAACTGTGTATCTCTCATTCATTTATCATTAATCACATTTCAAGTCTTGAATATAAAGTTTCAATTATGTCAATTCCAATTAACCCAATGATAAAGCAATATTAGCCACCAGATTTATTTATCTTTAACATTAATTATAACAGTTAACCTACTTAGGGAGCAGTCAGGGATTTCGCCAGGATTCAAAGGATTTAATTGCCAATATGGTGTAAACTGAAAAGCCTGTGAAATGGCAACTATAAGTTACACATCATCACTTTGTGTTTGGAACGGCTGCAACTTTATTTAAAGATCTTCCAAACTTCCAGAAGGATACTTTTGTTACACCTCTATCACTGAACTACGGACATGTTTTGTGTTCTTAAATGTTCATCCTGAGTTAAGACCCGTATGAGAGTTAACTTGAGTGCAGGGGTTCTATGCCAGCGTTTGACGAGTTAACGTGTGCTTAGTGGAAGTTAAAGTGCGAAGAGTGCAGTGTTTATGGCTGATTTTCAAACACGCTTGCGTTGCTTGCGATTTGAGTGGATAGCCAATTGAAACACGTGTTACATCAAGTAATAAAACTACAGCACGAAACACCACATGTTTCAATTGGCTATTCATCCAAATTGCACGCAAAGCAAGCAACGCAAGCGTGTTTGAAAATCAGCCCTTAGTGAAAGACGTTGTTCGACGGACATAAACTGTACACCATACATATACATACACTTATACGTTACATTACATTACACTCCATAAACGTATTTAACTTATACATTTTATTCAGTATACATTCAATATATTTCCTACCTTTACCCAAATAACCCCATTTGCTGCCACAACATTCCACCGGGATTTGACTCTTTTTTCCGGATCAGACCTAATACCCGATTATGACATTTTAATTATTCTTTTCTTTTTGCCCCCATTCACTTATACCGGATTATAAACTTGTTCCGGTTGTAAAAAGGCTATACTTGTAAACAATTAATCACTTTACCTATTTTCACTTACTACTTTACATATTACATTGAAACATGGCTGAACGCCTTATAGGCGAAGACCTTGTAATGAATAATTTTGTGCATTTGAGTAGATAGACAAAACTTGAATACAATGCAGAACGTAACTTAAGTTGGCAAGATGGTGTAAGGGTAACGAACTCGACTTTTCAGTATTGAAGCTAACCAACATAGAACGTAACTTACATCCATTCTGAATTTCATCCTGACTTGAATGAAATAGACACTGACCTTACTTTTGGTACGTGACTTCTATGCAACGGACAATCAGAAACCAATATCTTACCAACATTTTCAGTTGTTTTACGTAGTGCCACATGGTTACGACAAGGATGTAGCAGTATTTCTTGCATGATACACGGAAATCAAATATAAATTAAACAAAATTTCGAAATTAAATTAATTTCTCAGCTGTTGATTCCATCATAATATTGAGAGTTAATCAGTCATACCTAATTTTTCTGCAATTTTCCTTCTGGCTTCCTGCGGTTCGCTGATAATAACGTTCTTGTGACCCTGAAGATGGAAGAGGCAGGCCCACAAATTGCCTATGATCCCAGCACCCATAATTAGCACTTTGGCAGAATGAGGAACGTAGCCAAGCTTCTCCCAGCCATGAACTATGCAAGACAAAGGCTCGCACAAGGCACCTGGAAAGAGACGTGGCAGTTTTTTCTTTATTCAATAACTATACAGTCTTTATTAGACGACTTGCGGCACAGACAGAAAAGTGAGTTAAATCGAATATTTATAACTATTACTTACTGCTTCTATAACTACTACTACTATTAGTACATCGGAAAATAAAGCAGTTTTAAGCGATATTTAAAGAAACACATTTACATCATCCTTGCAATTTTTTTCTAACAAACACATGGATCTCGATATAGGGGACGGATCTACTTCTAGTGACCCGAAATTGAAACCAGCACAAGTCATGATCACCTGGAAGGTGAAATTGATTTAAAAAAACAACTGAGCATCACGTTCCGTACAATACCTTATTTAAAATATTCCAATCTTCCTCCTCTCTTTCTTAGCTAGATCTTCATCCATTCTTTGCTTTCACACACCCAGGCATAGGCCAACCAATAGACGCAAGTAAATTCCAATTCACCAGGCAAAATTAATCGAAAACCGGAGTCAAGTTGACCCAGTTTAATTGTATTGGGCCAGTCGATCCGTCTCCCGTATCTAAATCCATGCAATGAACATAGAAAGATGGATACTACTCTTATGAACTCCAAACCCTCAGAACTCTTTCAAACACACTTCATTTTCTAGACCTTTTTACAAAATGGTACAACAGTTCTTCTATTTCTCGTGTCCACTTCACCTAATTATTTATATATCAGGCATCTCGACGAGTAACTTAATCTTCCACTCAATGAAAACCCTGTTCAAGTAATCGAGTCACTTCACCACTCCCATGTGCATGATCAGTGTTCAATTTGTTATAAATTACGAAAGGTCCTAAGACTAGTGGTTGATGGTAAGTTTTAATATACTAGCTGTTTGGGTAGAAATACAAAGATCTTATCTCTGGTTGAGGTGATATTGGAAATCAACAACCGGGGATTAAATCCTCACGCACCAGGAAAAATCCCCGGAATTTCCCCTGGCAAATTGAACATTGTGGTTTTAATATTGAATAGTCCAGTGATTCTCAGCCATTATGAGACCACGGCTCGGTAAATTATATTTTCATGAGGCGAGGGCATGGTCCCAACAAATTTACTGGTAAATATCTACCGATTTGTTTTAAAATTTATATATTAAACTAACATAAACAATAATAAATTATAGCATAATAAATTATAGACTACTGGTGCACTTATGTACACGCTGTGACATGTTCACAAATATAAAGTTACATTTCAGTCACTGGACTCATGAAATCTTGTAGTATATTGTAAACTTACTCGAAGAAACACAACTAAATAAATTTATGCTAATTTTCATTCGGATAACCCATTATGATCAACAAACATTTATAATATTATTCGGTTAGGGAAACAAGACAATTATTGGTCTCAGTAATTTAAATTAGTATGGTGCTTATATGCTGTCGCCATATTTAAATATGGCGGCTGTTATTCCAAAAAACTAGTTTTGCTCCTCTCACTACATAATTTTAATAGCAAATAACTATGAAACTATCACAGATACCGAAAAACACCCCGAAATAAACGTGATTGCGCATTATCCGATCCTTCGAACGAGACCAAAATTATTTCTATATCTTAAATATTGAGCGAGCTACTTGGTTTTATGTGAGACAGGGTGTTGTACTTTAGGACCTTTCAGTTCTCAGAACGAAGCACCATGCCGAAAATTTTCGGTAGGCTTAACTCCTCAGTTGACCAGGGCAAAATCTTCAGTCTTGCGTTGAATTAAAGGAAATGAATTGTAAAATGATATCAGAGGATCCCGCGTCAGGTTTAGGGGTTATGACGTCATCAATATGGCGGCCGTCTGAATTGGTAATTAAATCTTTAAACGTGTGTAAACTGTAGAGACAGAAACGTCATTTTTGTATAAAATTCAAGGGAATTCATTTAAAAATGGCACAATGAAGACTTTTATTTGTTGCTTACTCTCTCTTCCAATTATCATAAATTTTAAATACTTAGGAACAATATCTATAAAATTGAACTAAAAATATCATCACAGCTTTCTCACACAACAGTCTCGCTCTATGCCAGACGAGGACGTTTACCTTGAGGTGTCTCTTCTTCAGCGTCATTTCTAATTATCGTCTTGTTCTTGTACATTCAAATCTACATCCACATCCACCACTTCATCCTCAATGTCCCTGTTACTGCAAGCATGTCCCACCACGCAGTATGCATACATTGTTGACCATGTTAAACTACTTTTGCGACACTCACAGATTCTTTGACAGTCGTCTGTGCAGCAACAGGAGACAAGATGAATCAGAGCTTCAGGGGCAACGATTTTTGAAGTTTGTATGGTTCGCAAATAGCCACTGACTATCTTCCATCTCCAGCACAATGGGTCCATGTTAACATCATGCCATGGTGCACCTGGTAAAAGGCTCTGAGAGAGTGTTCGCGAACGGCTGCTGATGTTGGAGGAAGCACAGCTAAGTTGAATTGTGCATGCACAGGTTGCTTGGCAGTTGTTTTCATATAAAGCTGGTGACGCAAGATGTCCAAGTCTCCGCTAGTTGTTGATCCATATAGTGACAGAAAAAAAGCCTTATAGCATCAGCACAGGAATGAGGATTATTGACTACACTAATTTTTCTCTGAGCTGTTTATCGTTGCCCACTTTTTTGTAAGGCTCGATTTTTGCCTCTCCGATAATGAATCAAACTGAATGGACGTGGCAACCTTCCCATGATCCGTACCCTCCCTCCCTTTTTGATGAAGGAGGTCTAATGAGGAAGGGTAAAAAGTCATCTATAGTGTCAATTTTTTCATCGATGAAAACCCATCCAAAAGGAAGCAGTACCTCAACACAGGTTGTGTCCTATATAGTCGATGATGGACATCTCCTCGGTCGTGTTGTATGGCAAACACAGTATTCTGATTTAAAATAACGGCGCATCGACAAGTGATATACAATGTGGCCAGAACGTATTTGTATAACAATTCTTACCGAAGATCATATTACTACAATCTGTATTGAAAGCAAGTACTTACCATGAGCTAGTGGAACTGCACTCGGAAGTTTCTGTACCTCATAAGCAGGAACACGACAATACTGAGCCCAACCTCCGTTGCGGTAGATGCCAATGGTATTGCTCAGACTACCTTCTGGACAGAAATGGTACTGGCCTTGCGAACAATAACGGCACTTTCTGCAACCACTGTTAAGAGAAAATAAGAATACGATTTGATGATATTTTGGCTACAAAAACATTTACTAAAAGAATGATCCTTTGACACATTCTGCACAAAAGGTCTCTGGTTTCCAATTTTGAATTGATAATTTCAAAGTACAGAGATAAGGTAGTGTACGGGGACTTACTTAAGGCACCATCCCGGCATTTGCCTGGTGAAACTGAGAGGAAACTCTGGAATACCTCACTCAGGATAGTCGGCCGTGGTGTTTTCAGGTATGTAAAGATCAAAATTAGTTAAGACCGTGTTTCTAAAACAAAACAAAAGAAAGAGTACTTTCGTATAGAGGAACCCAGATTTAGCGATTCATTGTCACAACTAACGTAATATCTGGACAGTTAAGGTGTTAAGGAGTGTCATTAGAAATGTTTTACCCGAATCATTTATTCCAGTAAAGTTGATGATCAGGGATTCTCTCAATTTGGAAGGTGTTAAGCTAAAGCTGCTATTGGTTACTTACTTACTCTATAGCTTACGAAACCCGCAAGTTCATCGTCGCAATAACAAAAGTACTCCATAGGATTCTATCCTGAGCACGATCAAGCCAGTTTTTCATCACAAACACCTACTTCTCGAAGATCCCTTCTAATATTATCCTTCCCAAATCGTCTCGGTCTTCCCAACGACCTCTTTCCCTCTGGCTTACCAATAACGATGGAATATAATCTTCGTTTCTCTCCCATCTGAACTACATGGCCCGTCCACTTAGTCGTCGTGATTTCATTATTCTTAGAACATCGGGTGAATCGTAAAGTCCGTGAAGTTCTTTATTATGCAGTGTCCTCCATTCCTCAGTCATCTCGTCATGTTTCGGACCGTATATTTTTCTCAAAACTTTATTTTCAACCATTCGTAATAATTTTGCAGCATTTCTATTGATTTTCAGCCGTACAAATTTTCAAAGTTGGAGTTGTATTCCAGAATTTGGGGGCGTGAAACCCTAATTATGGAGATCTGGCAGAATCCCTGTTTATGAGTGCAAATTCCAGAATATTCATATGTTTGACTCCTGCTCATTATCATTTAAGTCACAATGAACTGCTTTTGTTGGATACTTTTTTTCAGGTCCATGCGTTAAGCGTAATCGTTGACCGAATGAAAATCATTAAGTTTCAACTTTTTTTATCTTCTGTTGAGGTGACACGGTTTACATAATTATGTATAGAGATAATACCTACGTCATATGTGTTAATGTGGCGCTAAATTTTTATCCCTGTAGCTCCAAAACTGTACCGTTTTTCACAAAGAGGGACGTAATCAGTTTTCATGTTTGTTCTGTTAAGAATTGAGACATGAAATATTGCCATGTATATAAACGAAACACCGTATATATGTTCCCTGAATATATTATAAATTCATTGTGAAAATTTTGCTAAGAAAGCCTTTTCACTTTTGTGTTATTATTAAGTAACGGAGTTTGTATGCTTCATATTTTCAAATGAATAGTTCGTGAATACAACTTTGATATATTTTTCAATATCCCTACGCAACCATAAAAGCTGTGGCCCATAAACTCCATAACAAATCGCAGTGTGGCCAACAAACAGCAGAAGTACACATCCTTTACGAAAACTATGTACAGTAATGTACTAGTTACACTGCATCCATATAAATAAATAAGTACAACTATGGACAAAAGTTTTGACTTATGTCTATAACTAACTTTTCTTATCGCAAAAATACATATATTGAAATATCTCTATATATATAAAATTGAAAGTGACTATGTTTGCGTTATCATCACGCAAAAAGTACCTGACCGATTGGAATGATTTTCCGCACATGATCAGACACTGGACTGGACTGAGAAGTTATCATATCACTTTGATTCTAAAATTATTATCTTCAGAGATAATCGACCATCTAATTCTCCATTTAATTCCAATGGTGGTGGTAACAATAATGGAATTTTTTAACGCATAGCACGCGGCAACCCACACTACAGTGTTGTTCGACGGGTTGACTACCCCCAAGTGGTCAAATTTGGTCAATTCATTTACAACGACTATCTTAGGTACCACAACCCTAACAACGCTGATTGGTGATAGATTTTATTCACTCCGTACCAACGGGCGGGCAAATTAGCTAGTATCGTATATATTTGATGACTTGCAGACTTGTGCACAATAACAGGACGTACGTTTGTGGAAAATATTGTTCGGATATTTAGATAAAGAAGAGTGAAATAAAAAAAGAAAAACTTTTCGTCCGCAAAAAAATTCTAAGCACAAAAATATCAGTGTAAGTTGTATAGTTCCCTCGTTTTATCCCGGAGGCGTATATTTTTATAATCCAACGGGAATTATTAATCCTAAGCAATTTTAATTTTCGTTCATAGATATTACACACTGGAATTCCTTCAAATTTGGGAAATAACTCTCTAAAGACGTATGTCTAAACGGTTGTCCATGACTGTACAAATAATCTTATAGAATAAACGAATGGCGGATCCGATAACAACGTACTGAATATGTATAGTGAAATCTTCAAACAGAGAACCCTAACCAAATACGAAAGACCTGTCAACTTTTAGTCAGTCACCAGATTTAAAATTATAAAATAACGTTAAGTTAAAAACTTTCAAGGCGTGTGTAAAAAAGAAAAGAAAAAGAAAACACTACATATTATTAAATATTCTGATGAGAGGTAATGGGTGCATTCAACGCACTAAGGTAGCACCAAACACTGAGAGAGCGCTTGACTCTTATTGGTTTGCCTATAGGTAGCAACCAATACAATTAAAATGCTCTCTCAGCGCTTAATGCTACCTTAGTGCGTTGAATGCGCCCAATGTGATCTCAATGGTCAAGATTAATGATCCGCCACTGGTACTTACTCATTTGGATCGATAGCGACTTTGTCACCAACAACCACATTATTTACTCCAGAACCAACAGCTGTCACTACTCCACTAAACTCATGGCCCAAGGTCAAGTCTGACTCCTTACATGGCATACAGCCCTAGCAACGAGAAATGTAATTAAATATTAATTGTTTCTCGGGAAGAAACATCTGAAGCATGTATTCAAAATTCATTGTAAGTTAACTATAGAGTTACTTCCCTACTACCATTGATCTTAATTTACTTCTACACTAATATATACTCTGTACATGTACTGTACAATATTGTAAATTTTTCAGTAATTGGTTAACTTGTACAGACTTCTTTAGTTCACAATAAATAGTTCATGGTGTCCTCAAATCTTGCAACGTTAATTTAGCTCATTTCCCGACGTCATAAAATGATGAAATTTTGCACAGCGACGTAAGTCGGGTGACAAAACAATATTCCATTGTTACCTTCATATGTTTTAAAAGCATATTTTAATATATATATTAATATGGACTTCTTTAACCTAAAATATATACTAGCCTGCAACAAAGTGGCATTTGACTGGTTGCAGAATACTTTAGAATTTGAGTTACGAAAGATTAGCTTAAGAAAAAGTATCCGAACACCGAAATAACTCGAAAAAAAAAAAATCAAAAACTTTTTAAAGACATACTTTTCTTAAACAATTTGTACTAAAAAGTAAACAATAATTGTGTTTATCCATGACTAAAAAGAAAAGCATGAGGCGCTCTCTCATATACAGTCGCTTTATAAATTCCTGAATTGGCGTGCCCCATGCTTTTCTTTTTATTCATGCATAAACAAAATTATTTTTACTATTTAGTACGAATTATTTAAGCAAAGTATGTCTTTAAAAAGTTATTTTATTATTTTCTTTGTTCTTGAAACACCAATCTTACACTTAGACACTATTAACATTCTGTAATAGTTATGCATTTAAAAAAATGTAAGCATATTGTCGATTTGTACTTTGGTACAAAGGTTCAAAGAAATAAATGATCGGCCTGAGCCAAACTTGCCCAAAGGACTTGAACAAAATTCAAGAAAGAAAAGAACAAATGAATGATGTTGTAACTTGTCTAATTTATTATTTTTTAATGGATGTTCAATCACTTACAGTTAAAATAATGTACTTATTTCACACTTCTTGTATATATTAGAATTTAAATTTATGTATAGTCTTTTGGCATTCCTGGTTCTCAGGCAGGGATAGGAAAGCGAAAGGAGTCGGCCAAGACTTAAGTTGAAGGTACCATACTGGCATTTGTCTTATATGACTGAGAAAAACACTGTTAAAACATAAATTATTAGGATTAATGGTCGCTAAAAAAGCTCCGATTGGTAAGGCAATGCACTATCAACTGAGCTATGGCTGTTTGATACTCGATGACCAAAAGTTGCTATCCGTCCCGTCCTTAGCAACTCGCCAGCTCATTTAGAGTATGTAATAACAATTCAATGAAAGTGCACTTCTTTTTACAGAGTTGTTTTGTTGTACCAAATATTGACTAAGCTAGCTGTGGTCTATAACGTAATTAGGACAGTACCTCTAAGTTCTAAGTTGAAATCTCCGTTACGTCATGGATCTTTGTAGATTTTACGAACATAAAAGCTTATGTCTTGTTTAGATTACTAAGACTGTTATGATGAAACTTAACTTGGTTATCGTGCTTGTACTGCCATTGTCAGTAAAGAAATAGGTTACAGGCTTAGAGTAACGAATCCCCTTTTTCCACACTCTAAGGTTACACGGTAGAGGTTTAAATTATAAAATAATGAATACAAATGAATTGATTGTAGCGTAACATTTTATAGATTGGTTCTGCCATCGTTCTTTTATACTTTAAAAGTGATACGCACCACTAGGATGCTATATATTTCGATAAAGAAAGAAATAAACTCACCAAGTGAGTTGCGCTTAACGGCCATCTTGCGTTTAGATAACTAATGTAAGAAGATAACCGTCGTAAGTTGACGGTTAAAATTGAAACCCGCGTTAACGGTCTTAAACAATTCGCACTAAAAAGTAAAAAATAATTTTGTTTATGCGTGACTAAAAAGAAAAGCATGGGGCGCTCTCTCATATACAGTCACTTTATAAATTCTTTAATTGGCGCGCCCCATGCTTCTCTTTAAAGTCATGCATAAACAATTTTTTTTTTTTACTTTTAAGTTTGAATTGTTTAAGGAAAGTATGTGTTCAAAAAGTTTTTTTAAATATTTTTTTCGAGTTATTTCGGTGTTCGGATATTTTTTTTCTCAACCTAATGTTTTGTGACCCAAATCCTAAAGTGTTCTGCAACCAGTCAAACCCAACATTGTTGCAGGTTTGTATCTATTTTAGGATAATGGAGTCCATATTAAAAAAAATAATATATGCTTTCAAAATATATAAACATATAGAAATATGTGAAAGAATCAATGGAATATTGTATTACGACTTACATCGCTGTGCAAAATTTCATCATTGTATCACGTCGGGAAATGAGTTAAATTAACGTTGCAAGATTTGAGGGCACCACGAACCATTGTGAACTAAAGAAATGTCTGTAATAAGTAATCTTACATTCAGAAATAGTAGATAATTTTAATTTAGGCAGATTAGAAAAATAAAGTGGTTACGTTCCTATAAAAAGACGAATAATTATATCTATCTATTTAAAATTAAAAAAAGATCCAAGCCCATCATGTGCCAATAAAAAGACCTTTAGATTATTAGGAACAATGATGACGGTAATAGGTGTTCTACCAGAAGGCAGGGACTGACTCGAAGGTTCCAGGATAAGGTGAACCGATTGTGGTTTGCTATTGCCTTCTATTGGATGAAGATTACGTCCCAAAGACGGGACCAATAGTTTAACAAAAGCTAAGAATCACTTTTGTCCCCCACCTGAAATCGAACCTGGGATCCCATGATAGCAAGGCATCAAAGTGTTATCTCTCACCCGTAGGGGACATTATTAGGGACAATAGAAACATAAATTTAACATATAATAACAAAACTAGATAAGAAACACTTCTTATCGGTCACCCTGGTCGGCAATAAGAAGACTCGTGAATTCGATAATCCTAATGTCGGCCACAATAATATATTTATCAGATATGCCTATTCGTGTTGTTTATGACATAAAGTCAAAACAGAATATTTGAAAAGATAGAAAACAGTTTATGTCTTAAAAGTATTCAAAAGCGACAGAGTTTTATCATAAATTTTAGGGTGATCTTAACCAGGGGAGCCACATACTTTGTATTTTTTCGGTAATGATCAATTTATCACTTTCGATAGCTAGTAAAAGTTAATTATCAAGTTATAGCTGTGCGAAAACTGGAAATACATTTTATACCCATTTTATGTGACATATGTCTTGTTTTCATTAAATTTATGTGAATTGTGGTCAACCACTGATGTGTCCGGCGACTGATACCTTTACCCTAAATGAAAAATAAGTTTGATGAGATTGAAAGTTGAGAAAACATTTCAGAAATTTAGTTCACAAATTTTAAAATAGCGGCATCTTTTCCTCCTTTTCGAACCTTTTGACCCCAAATAGTGAAAAATGTTGTTATAAATATAATTAATTTAAAAGTTACTTACATCGATAATATGAAGATCTGTGCCACAGATTCCAGCGTAAGCTACTTTAACGATGACATCATCAGGTGAAGTTGGTGTGGGAATCTCAGTCTCCACGAGTGATAATTTATTCTGATTTAAATGAAATTGCACTGCTTTCATGAAAGCCATGATACAAGGAGAAGAAAATGGTAGTTGTTGCTCGTTGTGTTGATCTACACAGAAAGAGAGAACAACAACAGATAGCGTTTACTATCTGCACAGTGACCTTCAAGGAAGATCGTACCCGGATCAAGTGGCCGTAAATCTTTTGAACTTCTCAGCATAATTTTCGTTCTGTCTTTAGATACAAAAAACAAACAAAACCTCTTTGTGAATAAACAATGTATAAATTTCAACTTTATTCTCTATACACTTATTGAAACTTATGTGTTCCCTGTAAATGAGTGGCAATGCCAAGGCCACCTAGATAATAAGGCATAACGACTCAAATGTGACGTCACCCTCAGAAGGCCATACAGAGTTCCATAGGATAAATTTTAGTAATTTTTTCACGTATTTTCTGTAGAAATGTGAAGCCAAATAAGCCACATACGTATCAAGATACTTAGAAATAAAACCTGTATGTTAAATGTTTCTCTATTGGAATATCTTATAGTTGTCACAAATTCATGTAATCATATAAGGTGAATAAATTTATAAATGTTTAAGGATTATGTAGTAGTAGCATCGAGTAAAAGCTTTCTATTGATAGAAGATTTTATATTTATTAAGATCTGTTTCCAATCAAATTATTAAAATAGTTTCAACAGTAATATTGCCTCTAAAAGCTTTATTCATTAATTACTTTAGGAGTTATTCAAAATAAACTTACAATTTATACGTGATCCTTGAGGTAGAAAAATAGTAATTAAGATATACTGTAGTTGAGTATGAAGTTGTAGTTCATGGGGCAAAATACTCCAGAAAGATAATATTACATCACTACATAGGTTGGACTCAAGATCTCTCCCGCATCATTCTGTCACTTACCATATTTTAGGTTAGGTTCATATTATAATTCTGGTAGAGACGTAAAATAGTTGCTTCAAGTTTACTGTCTTGCCTTTATGTTAGGTATGAGGAAGTTGGGTTAAGAAGGTCACTATGCCATTCGAGATAGTAGCTATAGTTCGTTCTAATAAAACGTACAACATATAAAACAACAATAAAATACAAATCGAAAACATTTGGGAAACAAAAGACAGAAAACCTAATTCTTTATAAAAGACAGTAAATTATCTACTTTTAGTTGTTCGCAAATTTTTAAACTTTCGGTTAAGACTACTTTCGTTAGCTACTATGGATTTTAAATTATCGTTAGCTACGCATACGATAACTTAATTGAGTTACTTTCAGCCGTTTTTAGGTTTCTTGATGTTAGGTTAGGTTAAATTATTTTATGTTTTTACTGTATGTTCCCCAATTAGAAAGAATCATGAAGCTTATAATGTAGGGATTCCTTCTTCCCTTTTTGGGTTATAAGTATTTCACAATTCCGACTCCTCTCTGCAAGTAACGGTGATCCGACTCTGTTGCAGTATTTGTCACAGAATCGATTCACCGTTACGTAGAGCAATGAGTCGTAACTGTGAAATGCCTATAATCCTAAAAGAAAAGAAGATAAATGAGGTGCATTAAACTTCTCATAACTCAGCAAACTTCAGCGCGTGTAAAGACTCCAGAATTTTTTTAGTTTCCTAGATTTCTTAATAAACTTATGTGATATCTAACCTAACCTAACCTTTAAGCGAAAATAGAAACGGCTGAGAGTAATTGATTTGTAGGTATTTAGTAACTGATTAGTTAACCTTAGAATTACTCTAACTCAAACTTTCCTCACACAATAACATGGGTTGAACCATCCGCGGCAGCACCTGAAGACGCTTTTTCTTTGATTTTGACATTTTAATTATCCTTTTTGCCACCATTACTTATAGCTGATTACGAACTTGCTCCGGCAGTGAAAAGGCTACATTTAGTACACGTTTTACATATTCACTTTATTATTAAGGGCTGGATTTCATGAAAGCTTGCGATTTGGGTGAGTAGCCAATAGAGACGTGTGTTTTATTACGTGTTCTACGTATTATTTAATAAAACACGTGTTACAATTGGCTACCTACTCTAATCGCAAGCGAAGTACGCAACGCAAGCGTGCATGTAAATTAGCCCTTAAGGCTCGTTTTCAAGCCTGCTTGCGTTGTTTATTTTGCTTGCGATTTGGGTGAAAATTCAATTGAAACACGTAATAAAACTACACCACGTATTTCAATTGACTACTCACCCTAATCGAAAGCAAAGCACCCAACGCAAGCGGGCTTGAAAATGAGCCCCAACTCCCATATTATTATACTTGATTTAACTGGTTGAAACGGCCCATTTGGCCGGAACTATTCCTCGTCAAGAGGAATCCGAATAAAATAAAATAGAATTTAGATAAGTGAATCGTAACTATAAACCATGTACGCGTTAATCTGTAGTTGTTCATAGATTGTCAAAAACAGCGAAGTTTAGGTGTTTCTTAGTCTATCTAAACTAAAATTAATTAAGTCGTCGTTTGCTGAGTTCATGATTTATTTCGTTATGAATAGTATTGCAATAATTGGAACGCTCCAAATCGGCCACATTAAACGGGAATTATTTAGAATAGTTTTTTGGTTTATACATCACTGACCTCAGGTTTTGTAAAATTAGGTTAGATTATGTTATAAGCACTAGCTTAATTTATGCTTATGTAAGACAAACTCCCACTGAACTGTCAGGTGCAAGCTATACTCAAACCGCGTATAATAGTGAGAACTGTGTTTCTTATAGTGTCCGTGTAAAAAATGTATAAAGGCAATAAATAAAATTCAAATGTATTTATCTGTGGGATTGACACCATTACACGAACACAAACTATAATCGTCAGTAACTATATATTGCTATGTTTATTTCAGTAATGAATGATACATGAACTACATTAAACGTATTAGCTGGAATGACACCAAAAAAACGTAATACTTATATTTATACTTACTTTATTATAAGGAGAAATTATTAAGGGCCATATTTATGAATCACTCCCAATAGGTGGGTGGCTCCCAGGAGTATATAATTTCAATGTCCCTGGGAGCCACCCACTCTTGGGAGATATTTATAAATATGGCCCTAAGTCTTCCTTTGGTACTGAACTTTTCTAACGATGTAGTAAGTTAACATACTTAGGCAAAAAGAATCAATTAATTTCTGTTATTTTATTGAACTTGCGTTTCAGAATGGAACATAACATTTTTATTAACCATGTTTATTTACCTATTCTCATTAGAAGTAGGAAAAATATTCCATAAATTACGATATAGAAACACACACTTCATACTTCCCACCGTATCGTAGATACTCTATCATGGCCTCTCGGAAGTGATGTATTCAAGGGGGATTGGTTCAGCTTTAAAGCCTTATATTTTTCGGTAGCCTCGGAAATGCCCGCTGCCTTGTTAAACAGTAGGTCCCGTCTTTAGGAGACAACTTCATCCGATGGAAGGCAATGACAAACTACCATTGGTTCACCTTGCCCAGGGATCTTCAAATCAGGACCTGCCTTCGGGCTGAACATTCATCATCATCATTATTAATCACAAATATCATTAGCTCCAAATAGCAAAGTGACATCTATTATAACATGTCATGTCGAGATATTCGAACATTTGTTTAGATACTGTTTTCACACGTGTCCCTTTAGAACGTCAATTACAGCTCCTATAATGCATAAAGACGTCCTTGGTTATCCGAGTGAGATATTAAAGATTATGTTGTCAATGGAATGAAAACATGTACGTGGTTGGGGGAAGATATCTCTGCTATTTGGGGTAGAGAATTGGGATTTTTAGAAACTAAAGATATTTATTTTTGGGATATGGGCAGTACTAGACCTGAGGGTTCTAGGGTCTAAACAATTGTCTGTATGTTCTTAAATACATTTATAGCACATTACAAGATTTTTTTTCTTTTTAATATTAAACTCGAAGACCGTTACAAGCTGTGAGCACTTCTACGAGCGAAAGGGATGGAGAAGGTAGCGATCACGGCCATTGCCAAGGTTCATTCGAGGGATTAGTGTGCGTGAAACTAAAGAAAATAACAGAAAACCTAGATACTTCGTCAGTGCCGATTGGAAGTCCGCGTTCGGACTACGGGGGCTGGCTTAAAAACATAAATGGTTCGAGTGCATTCCCATTCACGTACACTGGGTTTAATCCATATATGCGCATGTAACTATTTTTCTATTGAAATAAAATATTTCAATAACTAGAAAAAACAACTTGTTTGCTTCTAAACTTGAAAACAAATTGTCTGTAATTCCATTTTCTGCTGACTAAAATTGGGTGGGCGTTAGTGATGCTACCTGTGTCTGTGGGTGAATCATTGTTTTTTTTTAAGGTGATAAATGTTATTTATTTATAAAATCATTTCACATATATGCAACAACAGTCCTTTACTTAGAAGAATTAGGGGGGGAAAACTAGATAATTCCAATATGTTACCTGCCACACTGAATCGAATCTGCTCCCGTATTATCCATAGTCACCAGATTGAAAGCAGCCGATGACTGATTTGAAACCTGATCAATTGGTCCCAGGGATTCCGCCAGGATTTTCAGTTCAGGGGGTGTAAACTCAAAATTGGGAGGGTGTAAGTGGAGTTTTGTACGGTTTCCATTTTCTTTGACCGTAAAAAAATTAAAATTGCGGGGTGCTCTCGAGGATGTAGGGGGCCCCTCACAGGGAGGGGGCTCTAGCGGAATCACTGATTAGTCCCTACTTACTTTCATTCAAGAATTAGACCTGCGTTATAACAGAGCGCTACAAGCGGACAAAACAAATTTGTAGAACTCTGCAATTCTTATGAGGGGCACAAGCGGCAAAACACTGAGAGAAAAACAAATACTTTGTAAACTATGAATTTGAATTTTAAGGCCTTTTGGCCGATTGTATACCATGGTGGTTAGAAGATAGTACCCGCGGGTATTGTGGTATTTCAAACGTACTGTAGATGTCATAAGTAGTATGCATCTTCACGTAAATGTGGATTGTACGTTTAAATTTGTATGTTGATTCAAACTACTGCAGTTGTCCATAATAGCATTACATCCAGAGGATCGCGATCCATTACGAATTTCCAACTGCTTGTCCTCATTTAGCTATGCTATGGTGAGAGACCCTGGGCAATCTTGAGTAAGCATTAGCCTAATTCTTGCGTGGAAGTCACTAAAATTCTTGAGTTTACAGACCAAATTCTTGGGTGTTTTAAAGTTAAAATTAGCAAATATATGTGTGGAAATAGAAAGTGCAAGTAAAGGTGTTATTACACTGTAGAGTTTGTTCATCACCTTCCTCGACGAGCAAGCTCGACAGTGTAATAAAGTCATAATACCGACGAGCTTCCGTAATCAACAACCTTGAAAGTGTAATAGCAAAAAAAATCCGTCAAGTTTGCTCGAGGACAGGCTTGTCGAGCAAGCTGGACAACATTTCGAGAGACTAAATTTTCTCGACGCCTAGTCAAGAAATACAGTCCAGGAAGATAATCACCAAGGTCAATAATATAATAACGCAAAGTATACTCTAGATTCCTCGACAGCAAGCTCGTCGAGCCAACTGTTGAGCAAGCGATGAGATTTTCTTGTGGAATAACTGATACACAAATTTATTTGAAATGGTTTTTATTGTTCGATTGTTTACACACGGAATGACAAAACGTATGAAATGGATGACATTAGGTATGGAATGTGATGTTGGCCAAATGACTGCCTGTGGCCGCGCAGTGCTTTTCGATGGAGACTAAACACCAACAGCCACAGTTACCATAGTTTTAAGATGGTTTCAGGCCGTGGCCGATTTGCCGGGGAATTTCCCTGGTGCCTCAGGGTGTCATTCCCGCTTGTTGATTCCGAATTTCATTCCAACCAGGGATAAAATCTGTGAATTTCTATCCAAACATGTAGCAGGGGAAAACTTACAAGCAACCACTAGTTTTAGGATCCTTTCTTAACTTAAATAAAATCAAGTACTGGTTTTAAGCTACAGAGATTAGCGTTATGTGGTCCATGAATACTGTACTACAATGAAAAACACATCTTCACCATTCACATAAAAATTACTTTGCCAATGCTAAAAAAAGAAAAATATTGGTAAACAGAATGGATCATTCTCGATATTTCAGCCTTCACTTTCGATTTATTTCAGTTTCAATGGTAATAGGATGTATTTGAGGTGTATGCGCGAACAAAAGTCTGTTGCATGTTGAAAGATAATATATAGACTTTTGTTCGAGCATACACCTCATTTCTTAGCGTCACTTTTTTTTTTTTTTTGACATTGGACAAATTTTTCTTACATGAGTGGTGGAAACATTTTTAATTGAAATACGGTTACCATTTCTCATCGCCGGTTACTATAGGATTGGCGTAATTATCTCTCAAAATAGGTTACTATTTCCCATCTACTAAAAATTAATTCGAACCACAGCCAGTTTTTTAGCAGACGTAATATAATCGATTCTCCGCATTTTGCTTATTCCATTTCTAAACAATAAAAATTATTTAAAATAATTTTGTGTCCCAGTTATTCCACAACAAAACCATGTAATTATTTTAAAAGCACCCTGTATAATATCTAAACCTTATTTGATGAATTCGTTATTGCTGTTGGTTTATTGTTCATATGAGTGTGAAAAATGGCTTTGGTTTTCAACACTAAATAAATAATAGCATAGCGGATAGACTGGTTTGTTTAATGAATTCCCTCTGAGAGCTTACAGTAAAAATATGCGAAATCGCTTATTTATCTCTGTAAAATAAAAATAAAACTTTGTTAAGTAAAAAGAAAAAAAAAGAGGATTAAGAAACGTGTCGTATACGATTAAATCAATGTAACACGCTGGGTTATCATTTTGACGCTAGAAAATACCAATGATAGGCTTGGTCAAGGTTAGTAGATCATGGCATGGGCTATCACACAATAACCTTAACAGATTACTAGAAACAGAATTGTTTCCAAGCCATGAATCAATCCCACGTATTTTGCTCATTTCTTTTTAACTAACTAAAAAGAATGCGCTACTTACTGCAGCGCAGCTTTAATAGCAAAAATATATACTAAAATGATCGGCAGTACCATTCCCTGAAAGTAAGGCCGGCTTTTCATGTACGCGCTAGCCGTGTATTTTGCTTGGATTTCTCTGAGCAGCCAATAGAAAAAAATAATACTTGTTTCAATTGACTACTCAGGCAAAACGTAAGCGAAGCGCGCGGCTAGCTTCTGCATGAATTGCCGGCCTAACTCAGTGAAGGCTGATAATACCGGTTGCAGTGTTACACAACAACCACATTCTTCTTATTTTTAATATA